>CM027399.1:2277816-2300276 GCA_015711505.1 Sylvilagus bachmani
TGGTGGAGTTAGCCCCAGTGCCCTGGCCTCACGGATGCATGGAGCAGCCAGGTGTGGCCCTTCAGCACAGTGGGCCGACACCCGCTGAGTCAGCCTCCAGCCACAGCGCCCTCAGCGGGGCTCCTAACTGATGCCTTGTGCAAACCCTTCCCTTGGCTTGGAGGGTTTCACTGAGGGGCAGATACCCCCTGGGCTTCAGCGGGGCGGAGAGCGGGCTCCCCTCCCTTGCAGGATCTGCTGCAGAACAGCACAGGCCGTCCGCCGTGACCAGGGAGCCCAGAGTCGCTCTGCAAGCACGAGAAGACACTGGGACACAGCTTAGGGAATGAGGTTCTGGGTTCTGAGGTTCGTCTTGCACGGGGTTTTGGGTCATTGCTCAGTATTTGCTGGCTGCCTTTTACCTGATTGATGTGAACAATGGATTGTAGTTGCTCTCCTGTCTTTGTTCAGGTTTTTTCTTTTAAATTTTATTTGAGAGGCAGAGAGAAAGGAGAGAGCGAGAGAGCAGCACGCGAGAGTGTGTGAGTGAGCGCCCTCTGTCTGCTGCCTCGCTCCCCAGATGCCTGCAGTGGCCCCTGGCTGGGGCCAAGCCTGAGCCAGGGAACTGAATCCCGTTTTCCCTGTGGGTGATGGGGACCCACATTCGAGCCTGCATTGGCAGGAAGCCGGAGACGGAGTCAGCTGGTGCTCTGATGTGGGATGTGGGCATCTTGAACTCTGGGCTAAATGCTGGCCTCCCATATCAGGTTTCAGGCATAGGTTAGGTTGTCCTGATCTTCCCTGATGTTGCTCTGTAGGGTCCCTCCAGGTCCTCCCAGGGGGCTCAGGAAGTCCCAGGAGCACCTTGTGGGTCTCCAGATGTTCTCGCCTCTCTGGAGGGCTGACGTTGCTTTCAGGATGTCGGCCCCGACCCAGCTTCTGCACATTGAATTCCAGGCTGAATGTTGTCCTGGCGGTTTCACTGGTCCTGTGCAAGGCCTAGAGGGGCCAGAGCCGGGTGATTCGAGGACTGGACACAGAGAGTCTACTTGGTGCTCTCCCAGCTCCAAGCCCCGGCTGCCCTCGAGATCCTGTCTTCTCCACCAGCAGTTCCTCCCTATGGCATCTTGCACGCCCACAGTGAGGGTCCCCTGCTGCCCCCCAGGCGTGCACAGTGGGAGCCTCTGCCCTTCTATTCTGTCCCAAGCATAGGCAGGTCCCGCTTGCCGCTGCACCCTGGCCTCCCAGGTCCTTGCCTCTTACTCGTTACAGAAGAAAGAGGCACTTCCTCTGACCCGTGGGCTGCCACCCTGTGCAGCTTGTGTGTGGCTTTGTCTTGCAGAGACTTTGAGCATAAGGTGCCTTATTTATGTCTTTAGGGATTTATTGTTTGGTAGAGTGACAGAGCAAGGAGGGGGAGATGGAGAGAGATTATCGACATCTTCCATCCTCTGGTTCACCCTCCAACAGCCCAGGGTAGGAGAGGCTGCAGCCAGGAGCCTGGGACTCCATCCAGGTCTCCCACGTGGGTGGCAGGGGTCCGCATACGTGGGCCATCCCCTGCTGCTTCCCCAGGCACGTTAGCAAGAAGCTGGATAGGAAGGAGAGCAGCAGGATTGGAATCAGCGCTCGGCTCCGATGCTGTCGTCACACGTCGCCGCTTCACTCACTCCGCCACAGCGCCGGCTCCCCATTTATTTTGGTTGAATCTCTCCTCCCTAGGCCTGTGGCACAAATCCTGGGAGTTAGCATCTGAGGATTCCAAAGCAGCATACCCCCTGCACTTGGCATATCCCCTTCCTTCTCTGATCTGCGCTCATCATTGGACCAGGGCTGTCCACAGGGGATTTATTCTCAGGATGAAAACAAGGAGTCTTCAGAACATTCATGTGTATTGTGAGAGGACTGCGCACAGATTTCAATTCTCTTTTTGCACCAAAATAAACATCTTTCTATGAAAAATTTTCACGAGCTTTTTTTTTTTTTTTTTTTTTGACAGGCAGAGTGGACAGTGAGAGAGAGACAGAGAGAAAGGTCTTCCTTTTTGCCGTTGGTTCACCCTCCAATGGCCGCCACGGCCGGCGCACCATGCTGATCCGAAGGCAGGAGCCAGGTGCTTCTCCTGGTCTCCCATGGGGTGCAGGGCCCAAGCACTTGGGCCATCCTCCACTGCACTCCCTGGCCACAGCAGAGAGCTGGCCTGGAAGAGGAGCAACCAGGACAGAATCCGGCACCCCGACCGGGACTAGAACCGGGTGTGCCAGCGCCGCAAGGCGGAGGATTAGCCTATTGAGCCGCAGCGCCGGCCTCACGAGCTTTTTGACGTGTTCTTGTATTTCCGCATTTGTCAGGTTGGTCCTCAGTTCACATAAACTTCTGGAAGGCCCAGAGAGAGAGAGAAGAGACAGGTAGTCCTGGGACCCTGGCCTGCAGGTAGTCTGAATTCCAAGCGGGACTTCCCCATGTCTAAGCCGCCGCTTCCCCAGACCTGCCCAGACAGTTCTAAAGCCCCAGGCACCCCAGCTGAGCCCGGCGAGAAGATGCCGTCAGTGCTTTTTGGGGGGCTGACAGCAAGGCCTCGTCCAGAGAGCTGTGCAGCGCATGCTCCACAGAGGGTCTCTGTCACGGCACCAAGGTGAGCTCTGCTCCCTGGGCAGCTTGTCCGACAACTCTGTCCTTTGGGAAGTTTGTTTTCTTGACATTTTGAGATGTGAATACTTGTCCTCCTTTCGTGTCCCATGTCACTGGATACTATAAGATGTGGGTGGCGGCGTGTGTGTGTGACAGCTGTTCTGGGTGAGTCACGGTGGCAGGGTCAAGAGGTGACAGGCTAACGCGTTGAGGTTGTAGCAGGAAAGCAGAAGGGAACCCGCACGGTCTGAGCGAGCGCCACCCCGGAGGGTGCAACCAGCAGCTGCACCCCAGGAGGCAGCTGTGTTTCGGAAGTTGGGTGTGTTTTCAGGGTACCAGTTTCCAGCCTGGCTGGCTTGACGTCAGGAGGGTCAATTGGGAGGTTACACCTGCCAGGGTTGTCCACTGGGCAGCCCGGTGCAGCCCTCTCTCCTCTCGGCGTCTGCTTCTCCATCCTTGTTTGGTCTTTCTACGCGGCGTCCTCTCTGCCCGTCTCCCTTCTACCTTTAACGTGGGTTCTATTTGCTCATTTCCCTGGGCATCAGCTTAAACTCCGGTACCTGTCAATGTTGGCTCCATGCTTCCAGTGTTTCTGGAGTCAGTCCTACTTGAGAGAGGATCGGGTCAGCCTCGTTCACCATCTACTGCTGGGCCTTGTGTCGTAGGTGGCCGAGGCACGGTTTCCGGGAGCTGGGATGGTGGGAACTGTCGGGAAGCGGCTCTCTTGCTTGCCCTGGACGATGAGTAGGCTCCGCAGGAGCTGCTGACTCTGTGGACCGCCCCTGACATCGGGACTCTGGCGCTGCAGAACGAGGAAGGAGCGGCTGGTGTCTGGCACAGGGCCGTGTGGGTGGCGCAGAGCCTGTGTGCCCTAGGAAGCTGCGCGAGATGACTTTCACCAAGGGAATCCTACAGCTGTGCTGTGTGGTAGGGAAAGCCTTGCCTTGGCACGCCTGAACCCGCTGGGTCTTCACAGCCGTCGAGGGAAACAGGCTTTGCCCAGAAGCCGAGAGTCTCGCCTCGTGTGCCACAGCCGGCACGTGGGAGCCGTGGGCCCCGGCCTCTTCTCTCTGTACGTCATCCATCTGTATGCAGGGCGCCGTGCTTCCCTAGGTGTTACAAGGAGATAAAGCAGAAATAAGCTTACGTTCTAGTTAGAATAAGCTGCAAACAGCATCCATTAAGACAGTCATTTGAGAGCTGATTGCTCTGTGCTGGTGATTGTGACCTTGAAGTGCCGCACACGAGGACACAGAAATTACAGGCTGCGCTATAAGGCCTGGGACGCGCTGCGGGTTGAAGATAAGCTTGGAGAGAACCAAGGTCACATACGTGCCCGAACCTGGGAACCCTGCAAACAGTTGGCGTCATTTGTTGGTGATACCGAGCTGGAAGGCGTCCCTGAATTCTGCCTCCTGAGGACAGCGCAGGGCCACATGGCCTGATGTTGGCCGAGCGGACAGTGCGTCGGAAACCCAGCCCAAAGAGGCTGCTGTGTCCCTTGTAAAGGGAGTGCGCTGAGGCTGGTGTCGCTCCAAGCTCTACGTGGAGGCTTGTTTCATCTTTCAGAGAGCTATGGTACCCAGGTTTCGGAAGGCATCACAAGAGGTTGTCCGAGCTGTCTTAATGCAACCAAGAACGAACACCAAACAGCAAGAGAGTCCCTCCCTCAGATGTGCTGGGACGTAGCCAGAGGGCAGGGCTGTAAGCACTGGGGGCGAAGCTCCAGTGGCCGTATGACAGCCCATGGGTGGGGACAGAGCTCTCCCACGCGTGGCTCAGGGGGACACGGGGACAGAGGGTGCGGGAGACGGGGAACAGGTGGGCTGGCCCCAGCAGGGAGACCACCTGGCAGGTCGACAGCTGATAGGCAGAGCTGTGGGGATGTGGGAGCAGTGCCCAGGAGGTATGGCGCCCAGTGGCCGAGCCACCAAGGGTTCTCCTGAGCCAGGAGTCCACCCATCCTTGGTGGCGTTTGGCACGGGGAAGATTCTGGTTTTGGAAGAATGAGATGGGGCCTGTTGATCAGGACTGGAAGGCTTCAAGGTCAGGGCAGAGTTCACAGTGGGAATGATGGCGCTGGACGCCACCTGCTCCTGAGCCTGCGCCCTGGCTGTGTCGGGGGTTTCTGACGTCTCTCTGGGAGTGGCAGCCCTGCCTTTGGGGTACAGAGGAGTGACCCAGATTGTAGGGAGAGGAGGTCTCTGAGCACCAGGAATGGAAAGGTCTCCACCCAGCACCACCGCGGACTCAGCCTGTGCACCGGGCAGTGCGTGTGGAGCCGGAAGGGCGGAGTGGAGTCTGGTGTTGGGACGGGGAAGTGGCTGGCCCAGGTCATCCTGGGAAGATCTGGGACACACTCAGGTTTCCTTTTTCATGATCTGAGGTGTACTTTGTGTTTAGCATAATTGAATTTTCACATGTACGTTGTATATCCACACGGTTCGATGCTTTAAATGTACACAAGGATATACCAGGAGTTCCCTCCCCTTACATTCTCCCCACCTCCCAATTCTCCTGCAGAAAACCAGTGTTGCTAGAATCTCTCATCTCCACCACCATTTATTATTTTTTTACTTATTTGAGAAGTGGGGTAGGGGAGAAAAAGATAGAGACACATACATACATATATACATAGATTCCCATTTCCTGGCCCACTTCCCAAATACCATAATGGCCGGAGCCAGGATGTGGGGTTGTGAACCTGCTTGCCCACGTGGGTGGCAGGAACCAACCAGGTCAGCCATCATCCCTGTGCCGAGAGTCTGCCCTGGCGGGAAGCTAGCTGGGCGCTGGAACTGGGAGTGGAACCCAGCTAGTCCAGCCTGGGCTGTGGGTGTCTTAGCTGTGGAGCTAAACAGCTGCTCCCTCCTGCCTTCCAACTACAGATTTGCAGTGTGTGGTACAGCTGATCGGTGCCTTACTTACTTCTACTTGGTTTACCTTGGCTACTGACTTTCCATGCCACTTCATGGCTGTTTTTTTTTTTAAATTAATTAATTAATTAGAAAGGAAGACTTGAGAGAGAGGGAGAGAGAGAGAGAGAGAGGGAGAGAGGGAGGGAGAGAAAGAGAGAATCTTCCATCTGCTGGCTCACTCCCCAGTTGGCTGCGATGGCCAGGGCTGGGCGAGGCTGAAGCCAGGAGCCAGGAGCCTCCTCCAGGTCTCTCTCCAGGTGCAGGGGCCCAAGCACTTGGGTCATCTGCTGCTGCTCTCCCAGGCCATAGAGAGCTGGATGGAAGTGGAGCAGCAGGAGCACACACTGCCCCGTAGGGGATGCTGCTATCACAGGGGGCCACACCCTTGAAGCAGCAATGCTGGCCCCTGCCTCTTGATTTTGTATTGGTGGGGTTTTCTATGCAGAATTCTATATTTTTATATAGTTAATTTTATATTTTCTTTCAGGCATCTTGAGTCATAGTTATAGAGGTTCTCTCTAAGGTAGAAGGCAAGGGTTTTCATATGTTTTTTCCATAGTTCTTTGTGACCTAATTTCTTTTTTTAAAACCATGTATTTGAGCCATTTGACGTCTGTCCTAGCTTGAGGCATGAGCGTGGCTTCACTTTTATTTCTGCAGAGTGGCACCAGTGTTCTACGTCACGTACTGAAGAAGCTGTCTTCCTGCTGAGGGTACGCCTCCGTGACTCTAGTGCATTCCCGTGTGTTTTGGGTTGAGCTGGGTTTCCTGAACGCCGCTCCAGTTTCTCCTCTCTCTCCTTGCTTACCTCTAGGCACGGGCAGAGCCAGGGCCCTGCTGGGGAATGCAACAGGAAGGCACCTGTGAGAGGGGAGAGGCAGAGGCTGCAGGTGGGCAGGGAAGGACCAAGACTAGCTGAGGCGGCTGAGAGGTTAGTGAGGGACAGTCCCGGCCTGGAGCGGGAGACCCCACTTGGCGAAGGGAGGAGGCGGCACGACAGATGTCCCGGAGCCATGGGGGCTGCTGCAGCTGGGACGGCAGCCAGGGGAGCGTGGGGACTCCACGTGGCTGCCTTCATTTTCAGGCATTTGCCCCAATAAATCTCCATAGTTAACTCCACCTGCTTTGATGTCTCGAATCTGCTGTTCTCTTCCCAAAATAATCCCTGTGATGTACAAGTTGGAGCGCTGACTCCCGGAGCGGCACCTCACTATTTGATGTTTGTTTCAGATATCTTCACATAGGCCATGTTCTGCAAGCAATAAAAATATCAATAAATGGGAATTTCTCCAGTGTCACTGCCCCTGCCCGCCTCCATCTGGGCATCCTGTGACGTGGTGTCCTGTGCCTGCCGTCCAGTCCATGTCCTACCTCTCCCAGGAGGTGGGCCCCCTGCGCTCCCCATGCCACTCGCCCCTCTGCTGCCCGGCTCCTGCCCCAGGCTCTGTTCCTGGGTCCCGGGTCCCGGGTCTGCTCCAGGAAGCTTCCTCGGGAGGCTGATGCGGGACACGCGCTGTTCACGGCAGTGACAAAGCAGCTCCGTGGGCCTTGCACAGTGAGACGAGAGACTGCTGTCTGCCCCCTCCCTCTGCTGGGTTCTGGCTGCTGCTTTCAGTGGATCTCTTCCCACTCCGTCTGCAGACCTGGGGGCTCCACAGGCACTCGCTCATCACCTGTTTGCCTCCTACGCTTGGGAGTTTGGAGCGCCCCTTGGGTTAGCTGTGGAGGACAGGGGAGGCAGTGTGCGGGGAGACTGAGGCAGGACCTGGGGGCGCCTCGTCTGCAGCCACACGCAGCCCCTCCTCTGGGAAGCAGCGCCCCTGGTCTGGGCCCTTCTCTTTCCTGTTTTAGATGATTTATTTATCTATTTGAAAGGCAGAGTAACAGAGAGAGAGAGAGAGAGAGAGAGATTCTCCACTTGCTGGTTCACTCCCCAAATGGCTGCAACAGCCAGGGTTGGGCCAGGCCGAAGCCAGGAGCCAGGCGCTTCCTCTGGGTCTCCCACGTGGATGCAGGGGCCCAAGTGCCTGGGCCGTCTTCCACTGCTTTCCCATATGTAAGCGGGGCAGCAGACCTGAACCAGCATCTGTATCAAATGCCGGCATACCAGTTGGTAGCTTAGCCTGTTTTGCCACAGTGCTGGCCCCTGGGCCTCCCTCTGAATGCTCCATACCCTGTCCCGGTCTTCCCCGTGGGACCGCATCAGGCCCTGGCCCTCAGGCTGGTCCTGTTTCCCGTTGAGTTAGATGCGCACTCCCCAGACACCCTTGTGGGGCTGAGCCGGCTGGCCGCAGCTGCTGCTTCTCCCCACTGCTGCAGCCTGCGGCTCTCTCCCTCCAGGAGCCTGCTTGGATTTCCTTCTCTGTCCACGGCTTCTCCCCCATCCCCCCGGCACTGCACAGCACCCACCTGTCCTGTGTTCCCGTGAGCTTTCCTGTCACATGGGTCCCACAAGGCACCCATCTCCCACTGTTGGCACCTGCAGCTCAGTAGGCGCTGGGGCCTGCTGCACAAGGTGAGGTGGGGCTTGTAGCGGTTACTGATGACCAGTGGGAGGGGAGGTAGGTTCTGGGGCCCAGCTGCCCCACCTGGAAGTTCTCCTGCTGTTGCAACTTGGACACTGTGGTCTCGCTTTTTATCAAGGAGTGAGTGGGTTACTTTCAGAAAGTGCTTAGCAGGGACTGGCATTGTGGCATAGGGGGTTGAGCTGCTACCTGACACCAGCAACCCATACGGGTGCCAGTTCCAGACCCGGCTGCTCCACTCGGATGCAGCTCCCTGCTAGTGCACCTGGGAAAGCAGCGGAGGACGGCCCCAGTGCTTGGCCCCTGCACCCACGTGGAGGCCCAGAGGAAGCGCCTGGCTCCTGGCTTTGGTCTGGTCCAAGTCCTGCCGTTGTGGCCATTTGGGGAGTGAACCAGAGGATGAAAGACCTCTCCCTGTGTCTCTCCCCTTCTCTGTAGTGCTGCCTTTTGAATAAAATAAAATAAAATAAAAAACCTTTAAATCAGTTTCTTTCTCCTTGGGTCCCAAGGACTTGTGGTTTGTAGGAGGAAAAAAATTGAACTTACAGAGAAGCATATGGAAGGCTATGCGGAGTGCCATTGTCTTTGCTACCGAGTCAGCAAGTTCTGGAGTTTCTCAGCCTTGTTCAGGGGTGGGGGGACAAGAGGCTTTATTTATATGCGTCTTCAGTGTCTCCCCAGAGCGAACACATCATGAGCTCGCTGAGCATCCCCGTGTGCGAGCTTACACACTTGTACTGCGTCGCGATGCTCCCTTAAGCAGTGTGCAGAGCTGCTGTCTGTCTTTGAACATTGATCTAGACGGTTCGATACTGCACTTATCGATCTGCAGTCCTGTGTGCACTCGACGTTGCGTTCTGTGGCCTATCTTTCTACACGCACACACAAGTGTGTATTAATACACGCAGGTCTAGCTCATGCACTTTCACTGTTGCATAATATTCGATCATATGCATACGAGCATGTTTTATTTTCGATTTCCTAATCGATGGACATTTGGTATTTACTGCTTTTTAGAAGCAACATTGTGTTGGACATCCTGGTGTGCGTGTGTAGGAGTTTGTTTAAGGCGTGTAATTTTGGGTCACAGGGTATGTACATTTCTGCTTTACTCGGTTTTGTTGAGTCGTTTATACTCCTGGGACTGGCCTAATGGCACGGTGGATTAAATGCCCATCTGCAGCACTGGTATCCCATGTGGGTGGTGATTTGAGTCCCAGCTGCTCCATTTCCAGTCCAACTCCCTGCCAATGCACCTGGGAAAGCAGTGGAAGACGGCCCGAGTGCTTGGGTCCCCGCCTTCCATACGGAGAGCTGGATGGAGTTCCAGGCTCCTGGCTTCAGCCTGGCCCAGCCCTGGCCATTGTAGCCCATTGGGGTGGTGAACCAGTGGATAGAAGATCCCTCTCTCTGTCTCTCTCCTTCTCCGTCTTTCTCTGTAGCTCTACCTTTTAAATAAATAAACCTTTAAAAAAATACAAAATCCCAACAACGAATACCCCCAACAACAGCGTCTGAAGGCTTCCATTTCTCCTGTCTTTACCAAACCTTGGTGTGATCTGTTAGGTTTGGCCATTTTGATTGGAAAGTTAAGAAATGGAAATTGCCTGCCTCTTGGCTTGGACTTGGGTCCCCTGAGGTTAGGGTTAGGGGACACCTGTTTGACTGCCAGGTACCATCCTCACGGGTCAGAGGTGAGTCCCCTGGCTGTGTCAAAGGTCACGCCACACCTGATGCTGTGCAGCTGTAGCTGCGATTCTGCCCGGGAGGTGTGGTCGAGGAGCTCCCTGGTGTGACCCGGGGCTGGAAATCAAGGTGGGGTGGGCTCAGTGCTCCAGCCAGGCGGCGGGGCTGCAGGGCCGGGAGAGCTGCTGAGGAGACAGTGTACGGCACAGGCCGGCAGGCCGGTAGGAAGCTGTCCCCTTAGGGCAGCCGTGTCTGATGTTGGGCCATGCTGGGTGTGTGTTGCTGAAGGATGACCTGGTGTCTGCGTGTGTACTAAGCCCGCGTCCCGGATGGTGACCTAGCGTGACAGGCGTCGTTGTGAACGGAGCACCGTGGTGGGCTGGCACCAGCTGCTTCACCCGTACTGACTCGCTGAGTTTCCCAGTGCTCCCAGGGGCTACAGCCTTGTAGCACACCCCTTGGGAGTGAAGACACGTAGGCAAAGGTGGCTAAGATCATACACCCAGAAAGCCCGAAACACAGAGATCTGACCCCGGCATGTGATGGCTCAGGACTGGGATTCCCGTCACCCATGTAGGAGACCCGGATGGAGCTCCTGGCTCTCCCGGCTCCAGGCTGACCCAGGTCCTGGCTATTTCAGGCATCTGAGGAGGGAGCCAGGGGAAGGGAACTCTGACCATCTGTCTGTTTCTCTGTCTCTGTCATGCCCTTAACCTCGCACGAAGCTGCTGGATACAGCAGTTTTCATGTTTGGTTTGAATTTCACTGTCTCCAGGGAATCAGGATGAGTTAACACTTAGACATGTCTTATCTAGCCAACACGTTTAACTGAAACAGGGAAGTAGTCAGTTTAGAGGTATAAGGAGAACATAATTTATCTATTTGTGCTTTCTACTTTCTGAGATCTTTGTTTCCATTTGTTTGTTTAAAATTAAATTTATTTTCAGTTCATTTGTAAGGCACAGAGACAGAGAAACAGACAGATGGTCAGAGTTCCCTTCCCCTGGCTCCCTCCTCAGATGCCTGAAATAGCCAGGACCTGGGCCAGCCTGGAGCCGGGAGAGCCAGGAGCTCCATCCGGGTCTCCTACATGGGTGACGGGAATCCCAGTCCTGAGCCATCGCTTGCTTCTTCCCAGGGGTGCCTAGGCAGGACGTTGGCTTGGACACACAGTGGCTGGGACTTGAACCCTGCAGTCTGACAATGGGATGCAGGCTTCCAAAGCATCAACTTAGCCGCTGTGCCAAATGCACACCTCTCCGTTCCGTTTTTAGCTAAGGCATGCGACAAGCTGAAGGGGAAATTAGTCATCTGGGTTTGGTTTCTCACAGATGAGGGGGCTTCACAGAGCTAATAGAAATACATGTGATGGGGGTCGGTGCTGTGGTGTAGCGGGTAAAGCTGCTACCTGCAGTGCCGGCATCCCATGGTTTGTGCCCGACGGTTCCAGTCCTGGCTGGTCCATTTTCAGTCCAGCTCTGCTGTGGCCTGGGAAAGCAGTGGAAGATGACCCAAGTCCTTGGGCCCCTGCACCCACGTGGGAGACCTGGAAGAAGCTGGCTCCTGGCTCCTGGCTTCGGATCAGCGTAGCTTCCGCCGTTGCGGTCATCTGGGGAGTGAACCAGCTGATGGAAGACCTCTCTCTCTCTCTCTGCCTCTCCTTCTCTTCTCTGTGTAATTCTCTGACTTTCAAGTAAAAATAAATATTAAAAAAAAAGAAATACACATGATGGACCTCACAGATAGGGGTCTTCGTGGAGACAATAGGAAGACACGTGATGGACTTCGCATGGATCTCAAAAATTTTTGCCCCAATCTTTTGGTTCCATTTTTCATGAGCCTTTTGAAGTACCGTCCTACAACTCAGCTCCCCCTTCAATCCTGCCCAAATACACACACTCCAGCGCTGCCCCCAGAGTCACTGGTAGAAAGGAAACTCAAAACTGTGACTCCTTTTTCAAATGAAAAGCACAAAGCTCAGCAATCCGGGTATCTCCTTCCATCGCTGAGACAAACACTCGTTCACGGGGTTGGAGACAGCTCGGCAGCTGTGTGAATTCTCCCGCTGTTGTCTGGCTCAGCCTGTGAGTGGTACAGAGATGCGCTCCCGAGGGAGGCGGCCCGGCCATAAAAAGGAAAACAAAGAAGCAAACTGGCCCCAGGTCCCTGTCAGAGGCGGAGGGCGGGATGGCTGTCTCTGTCCTGCCATCGGCGACTCTGGGGCCGCGTGGACACGCAGAAGAAGTGGGAATGACGCATTGCCAACTCCGTTTATCTTCTCGCCGCCCCTCCCCTGGAGGACAGCCGCCTTATGCCGAATCCCTAATTTAAAGAAAACGGATCTCTCCCCCTGGCCTGAGAGCTGGGGATTCTTATCAAAAGTGACATTAAAAAAAGTGCCAGACGGCCTCTCTCCTCTCCTGTCTGCCTCTCTCCTCTCCTGTCTGCCTCCATCTCTGTCTCTGTCTCCACGTCCAGAGCCCCAGGGAGGCCTGGGCTCACCGTTTCCCAGGGAAAGCCGGGAGTGCCCTCCATCTCGCCACGTGTGTATCAGAGCCTGCAGACCGATGGTCTCTCCGCCAGCCGAAACTGCCCCTGGAGGCTCGAACACTCCTGGTCAGGGGCCCTGGCAGCTCCCGGCTCGGAACCTCTGGAGCGTTGATAGGGATGTGCCGGGAGTCAGGGGATGGATAACGTACGGCACCCCACATGGCAATCTAGAGCCATGCCTCACCTGGCCTTCTTCCCCCAGCAGTGTGTTTCAGACTGGAAACGTGTATGAGCAGAGTGGGGAGAAGCAGCCAGCAGCTGGCGGGGGATGGGAGATGGGGTGTTCGCTCGCTGTCTCCTCTTGTGAGGAAGTGACTAGACAGCGGCATTAAAGATGTCTTATCGAAGACACGAAAAACGGGGCCGATGTCGTGGGGCAGCAGGTGAAGTCGCCGCCTGGGATGCCCACATCCCAGATGAGCACCTGTTGGTGTCTGGGCTGCTCCACTTCCCATCCGGCTCCTTGCTAGTGCACTTGGAAAGCAGCAGAGGAAGATGGCCTAAGTGATTGGGCCCTTGCCCGCCGTGTGGGAGACCTGGGTGGAGTTCCAGGCTCCTGGCTTGGCCTGGTCCAGCTCTGGCTGTTGTGGCCGTTTGAGGAGTGAACCAGCAGATGGAAGATGGATTGGTCTCTGTCTCTGTCTCTCCCTCTAACTCTGCCTCTCCCTCTCCCTCTGCTTTTCAAATAAACAAAACAAATCTTAACAACACAAGAACACGAAAAGAGTGTCGAGACAGAGGGCAAGACATCCAGACCTGGGAATGAAGAAGCTGGGGTCGGAAGGCTGAGGTCCCCACCGGCGACGAGGTGACGGTTCACGCAGAAGGCTGCAGAACCTGGATGCTGCAGTATTCACTCGAGGACACGTCTCCTGATGAGGCCACGGGGCGGAGGGAAGGGGAGCCCAGAGGAAGGGAAGCCGTGCTCCATGTGTCGTAATGGGAGAGGCAGAGGCAGCTGCCCAGCCGCGAGCCCTCATTTTGTTAATTCTTTGGAGTGAGGAGCATGAGAGAGATTTTTCCAGCAGGGCCTGCCCGTTCACTGGGCGAGACAGGGTGGCCAGAGGGAGCTGGGAAGCCCCAGTGCTGTGAGCCTGAGGAAGGTGACCGGTGTCCAGGTTCGCAGCGAAGACTGGGAGGGGATTCCCTGAACACAGCCAGGCAGCCAGGTCCCGGGGAGCTCCGCAGATCCGCCCACGAGGCCTGCACCAGATGCCGAGGAGGGCTTAGCACAGAGCCCAGGTGCCCGTACGCCCAGCAAGCCTGCGCAGTGCCTCCTGCCCTTTCTTGGTTACGACTCAGGCAGCTTGATCGGGTGAATGATGGGGCAGGGTCTCCCACCGTATCCAGATGGACAGGCTGGAGGAGGAGGCCTCGGGGAGGCGGCTTCATGGCTGGCTAGGCCCCTGCCCACGCAGCTCTGTCGCTGTGGTTTGGGACGTTGTGTGTGTGCCTGGGCGATGCCGCCCTGTGCAGGGATTCGAGCGATGGCTTGGATGACGATGGGGCTGGCCCGCCCGGTGGAGGACGCAGGATTGGTTGCTGATTTGTGGGACTGCGAATCCTCATGCAAACATTTCTTCATGGGCTGGAACAAGCAGAGGACCCTAAGCTGAGGTAGCAAGCCAACACATCAGAAGCCACCCCAAAATGAGGAGAGACAGCTGTCCAACCACATGATGACCCTGAGTTGGCTTAGCATCAGCGAAGGGAACCGCTTGGGTTCTGTCCCCTCTGGGCGGCCAGCTCTGTGGCCAGGCTGCCCACAAAGCCGACAGCAAGCCAGGACACGCAGCGAGAGCTCTGGCAGCCGGAGCCGGCGGCGCTGTGGGCAGGAGGGCTTGCCCAGGTCTGGCCACGCGTGGGAGTGGCTGTGGTCAGTGCTGTGTGTGACGCCGGCAGTGGTTCTGACCCACAGAACAAACCTGGACAGTGACCGGGATGCTGACGGCTTTTGTGACCACGTGGTGAGGGGGACCTGGAAGTGTTCAGCTGGGAAAGCAGAGCGAGGCTGGGCAGGGCCAGTGTTGTCTTTAAATATTCATGGGCTGTTCCGTGGGAGCCGGCCGTGTGTCTCTGAGGGCATAATAATACATCTGCGAGCCGTTATTGAATACTCACGTTGCAGCAGGTTTCACATTTACTCCTCATCAATCTGGGGAGAGGGAGGCTATTATTGTCTTCTTGCAAATGAAGAAATGGAGCCCTGGGAGGCGGAGCAACTGCTCGCAAGCCCTGCTGGGAAGCCGCTTGTCCTGGGCCTGGGGGCGGGACGTGGCCAGGACTCGGGCTTCAGCCGAGGGCTGCAAGCACGCCCGTCTGCTCCAGGGCTGCCTACCTGGCTGCTGGGAGCTGTCGTCTCTCCAGCCCGGCAGGTGAGCTACGGAGGCCAACGCGCTGTCTTCCTCTAAGGAGAGCCGCTGCGTCTCCAGACGCCCCAAATCCTCGCACGTGGAAGTTTTGTTTGTATGGGTCCAGTATATAAGCCTCGGCAGGTCTCTCACTTTTTTTTTTAAGATGTATTTATTTATTTGAAAGTCAGAGTTACAGAGAAGCGGGGTGGTGGTGGGGTCTTCCATCTGCTGGTTCACTCCCCAATTGGCCACAATGGCTGGAGCTGCGCCGATCCAAAGCCAGGAGCCAGGAGCTTCTTCTGGGTCTCCCACACAGGTGCAGGGGCCCAAGCGCTTGGACCATCTTCTACTGCTTTCCCAGGCCATAGCTGAGAGCTGGATGGGAAGTGGAGCAGCCGGGACTCGAACCGGCGCCCATATGGGATGCTGGCACTGCAGATGGCAGCTTTACCTGCTGAGCCACAACACCGGCCCCTCCCACTTGCTTTTACGAGAGCTTGCTTTCTCCAGTTTCTTTTCTCAGGTGGGCTGCGGTTTGGCACTGGGGAGTGTGAGGTGGGCTTGAATCCACCTCTGCCACCTGAGAGCTCTGTGTTCTTGGCCAGGACACCTGTGGCCTCTGTGTGCTCATCTGAGAAGTGGGGATAGTGACTTCTAGACTTAAATAAGAAAATGCAGAGCAAAGTAGTTTGTTTCAGGGTCTAAGATATAGACAGTACTCATTAAACAGAAGCTACTGTTAAAATGACAATCAGGGGCCGGCGCCATGGCTCACTAGGTTAATCCTATACCTGCGGCACTGGCATTCCATATGGGCGCCGGGTTCTAGTCCCGGCCGCTCCTCTTCCAGTCCAGCTCTCTGCTGTGGCCCAGGAGGGCAGTAGAAGATGGCCCAAGTGTTTGGGCTCCTGCACCTGTATGGGGTACCGAGAGGAAGCTCTGGCTCCTGGCTTTGGACTGGTGCAGTTCTGGCTGTAGCGGCCATCTGGGGGGTGAATCAATGGAAGGAAGACCTTTCTCTGCCTCTCTCTCTCACTGTCTATAACTCTACCTGTCAAATAAATAAAAATAAATTAAATGACAATCAATACTCAAAACATCATTTTGGCCACCAGAACTACAAAGATTAAAGACTGAGCTGGACTGTCTTCAAGCTGTTTACTGTGGATAGAAATACATGACTGATGCGCAGATAAATGTGTGAGGGCAAGGGCTGGGAGATGTGGGGTGGGTGGGTGTGGTTGACAGGCTTTTGTTTTAAAGATTTATTTTATTTATTTGAAAGACAGAGTTACAGGGAGAAGTAGAGAGAGAGAAAGAGAGAGAGATTGAGAGAGAGGGAGAGAGAGAGAGAGAGAGAGGTCTTCTATCTGCTGGTTCACTCCCCAGATGGCCGCAATGGTCAGAGCTGAGCCGATCTGAAACCTGGAGCCAGGAGCTTCTTCTGTTCTCCCATGCGGGTGCAGGGGCTCAAGGACTTGGACCATCTTCCACTGCGTTCCCAGGTGCATTAGCAGGGAGCTAGAACAGAAGTGGAGCAGCTGGGACTTGAACCAGCACCCATATGGGATGCTGGTGCTGCAGGCCGGGGCTTTAACCCACTGTGCCACAGTGCCAGCCCTGGTTGAATGTTTGAAAATGAAATTGCATGTGTGTAATCAGGAGGGCCCCCTGAACACAACTCCTAACAAACCTCTATGGAACGTAGAATGGAAGGAATTAAATATTTAGGATCTGGCCTATGCAGTGCATAGACAACAGCATTAGAAAGCCACGCAGATGCCATGAGCGCCAGAAACAAAGCATCCAAAATGGGACACATTTGAAAGCATTAAAGATAAAAACTGTAGCTAGCGCTTTCTTTAGCAGGAAGAAAAGAAAAACATCCTTCTGGCTGGGCCTGCCGCAGCCGCAAGCCTTGCAAATCCTTGGGCTCATAACATCTGGGAGGAGCAGGAGACAGAGGGAGGTGGTCTGGGGCGGCTTCTTGAAATCAGCTTTGGTGAAGAGCCGCCTTCTACATCGGGAGAGCGCCTGCTGAGGCCACTGGCCCGGTGGCTGGTGGTGTCTCCCCAGGTGGGGACGGGGCTGGGGTGCGGGGCACCCGGCCGCCCTGGCTGTGCGCCTGAGCCCCTGCAACACCCTCGCGTCTTTCCCTGTCCCGTGCATCTCAGACGAGGTCTGGCTTCGAATCGGAGCCATTAGCGCCCTGCGCTCTGGTGTTCTCCCATCGCCCCTGCTGCGGTTTCCTAAAGAACGCAGCAAGGTAGCGCTCCTGTGGCTACGGACGGCTCTGCCCGGGCTTCCTGGGGGAAATCTTGCGATTTCCGCTTCCTGCTAAGGTGTAAGTTTCACAGTTTATTCCTCCAGCTGTCTGACCCCTTGAAGAAGAGTCACTGTCGGAGCTCAAAGCTCTAACTGGTTTCATCCTTCATTTTGTCGTCGGCTTTCAATACGCATTTTCTGTGTGCTCCTTCTATTCAGTGTTTCATTTATTAGGAACAGAGCAAGGCAGGCCTTGGCTGGAAAGATGACTGAGCCCTGTGGGCCCAGTGGGTGAGACTCAGCGTCAGGCTGGGGCCGGGGTGTGGCAGCGGGTGGCCCACGCTGTTGGCGGTGCCTGGCTGCTGGCACCATACAGAGGAGCAGTACGGGAGACGTGGGCCACGTCCCCTCCTCCTTCTGTTTCTCCCTTCATCAGGATCGATACCTTCCATGCACAAGGCTTCCCAAAGAATCCTCGGTCCCTCGGAATCTCCCTCTGAATGGTGAGCTGTTTGGCTGTGTATCTGACTGCTGCGCGCGCACACACACACACACACACAGGGTCTGGGTGGAGAGTTTGCATCCTGGCTCTTCTCCTTGCTGGCCGAGTGATTCAGGAAGGCCCGTTATCCGTCTAAGCCCTTGTTTTCTTCCTTAGTCCCACAGGGATGGCACCGTGATGCTGTTTCGCCCGCGGTATGTATGAGTGTGGCATAGGATAACGTATGAGCGCCTGGCATGTGGTGGTGGGCATGGAATAGAATTTTCTACCTGTTTTAAGAAAGGATCCCAGACGTGGAGGAAACACATGGGTGCTGAGTGCTAGCTGTGCATCTCTGACTGCAGGATGTGAGAGTAGGAAGAGAGGGAAGGAACAGAGCAGAGCTGAAAGGGAGGCGTGCTGGTGTGACCTTCAGCGGAACCTCGAGACCAGCTTGGGCAACTGCCTGGAGTTATTCCAGACCTCACTGGTTTCAACGTGTAAACCACGTGAGCTCCTCCCCTGTGGGTCCTCGTGCTTAGTGTGGGACCTGCCGGAAGTGGACCCCAGGGCAGTGCCCTCGGGGGAAGCAAGTGAGAAGGAGGAGAAGTTAATGAGGGTGAGCTGGTCCATGCCGGGAACGCCAGGTTCAGTTTCAAGGAGACCCCCAGAGGATCACGCAGAAGACACTGTGATTATCCTCCCAGAGGATGGGGCCCCCTGCCCTCCTGGCCGGGGGTGCTCTTGGGGCATGACTCTCCTGCCTTCCTGTGGGTGCTCTCAGCTTGCCCGGGGCGCCCACTGCTGGCGTCACAGGTGGGCTGGGGGATGTGGCACTGGGCATGGGCGCGGCAGTTCTGGCTCTGTCTGCAAGGATTCCAGACTCCTCTCAGGGCGCTCTGAACACAGCCGCGGGGGCGGAATCTGGTGTTACTTTGCTGGCAGGGCTCAGACGTGGCTTCAGGGAAGAGACGGGCAGATACTTGGAGCCAGTTACTTAATTGACCTAGCAGATCATTTGATTAAATAACAGACCCTCTTATCTGGTTTTCATTCATCCAAATAGCCACTGAGGGACCTCTGTGTGCCCACTGCTGTTTCTGGCCCTGGGGGTACACTGTAAATAAAAAACAGGGTTTCTGATTTGATGAACTCAGCCAGTGCTAGAAACCACCATGGTTTTGGGTTAAAGGAGCCTGGGAAAGTTTGTCTCAAGTCCTGCAGCGTGCAAACCTTTTACATGCTGATGGCTATCCTTATCCTAAGTACATCTGATCATCACATTGCCAGTCCAGCTCACTACGTATTAGCTTATTTGGGGCAGGGGTCAGAGAGCAAGAGAGAGAGAGATCGCATCTGCTGGGTCGTCTGCCATAGCCAGTAGCCAGGGTTGGGCCAGGTGGAAAGCAGAACCCAGGCGCTTCCTCTGGCTCTCCCACACGTGTGGGAGGGGCACAGGCACTTGGGGCATCTCCCATTGCTTTCCCCGTGCATGAGCGGGGAGCTGGTTTGGAAGTGGAGCGGCTGGGACTGGAATCTGTGCCCATATGTGATGCTTGGTGCTGCTGAGCCACAGCCCCGGCCCCGTTATTTTTTATTTTTTTTTTATTTTTTTATTTGACAGGTAGACTTACAGACAGTGAGGGAGAGAAAGGTCTTCCTTCTGTTGGTTCACTCCCCAAATGGCCACCATGGCTGGCACTGCGCTGACCTGAAGCCAGGAGCTAGGTACTTCTTCCTGGTCTCCCATGCGAGTGCAGGGCCCAAGCACTTGGGCCATCCTCCACTACCCTCTTGGGCCACAGCAGAGAGCTGGACTGGAAGAGGAGTAGCCGGGACTAGAACCGGCGCCCATATGGGATGCCGGCGCCGCAGGCGGAGGATTAACCAAGAGAGCCATGGTGCCAGCCCCAAGCCTTGGGCCTTTTAAACCACTTTCTAAGGAGGGTCCTGCTTAGTATATTTTACCTCAAGTGGGCGACGCCTTCCACAAAGACGGAGACAGCCCCACAAGGCCAACAGCTGGTGCATGTGAGAGGAGAGCCGCCCAGGGTGTCATTGCAGGGCGGATGGAACTCTGGAGCGCAGGGTCACCTGCAGGGGCTCCGGCGCCACCCGTCACTCCCCTCTCCCCGTCTCTGCTTCTGCGTGTGTTCATTGCGCTTCAGCGCTCGTCCTCTGCCGGCCTCCTGCGGTCACTGGAGTGAGAATTTGTGTCCATAGCACCATGTGGTATTTTTAATGATAATAATGCAGTGACCACTCTCTGCGCAGTGGGCCGAGTCATCACGCTTGTGCCTTGGGTCTTGAAATGGAGAGAGAGGATGGAACAGCCCCTCCCGATCACATTCCCCGTGTCTCCCACTGCCACTGTGGGTGTTGAGGGCTAGAGGTTGAGGACAGGGAATGGGCGGTCGTTGGACCCAGGGAAAGCTCAGTGAGGCGTGTGGAAGGGGGAGGGGTGAGGGCCATGGAGTGGCAAGGGGAGGGAGGCAGGAGAGGAGTGAGCAGGATGCCCCATCTGCCCCTCCCAACCCCTCCCAGCCACATCCCCTCCACTGCCACCCCCACCCCACCCCTGCACCCCCCCGCACCCCTACTTTCTGCATGTGCTTAGAGCTCCCGGAGACTGGGGTCAGCTCCTGGGAGGAACTGGCAGGAGACTGGAGGAGGAGCAGAGAGTTTGGGTGTTTCTTCCCTCCCACCTCCCACCTCCCACCTCCCACCTCCCACCTCCTGTGACCTCGGCCAGGGGCTGCAGCCTGTCTCTGTCCTGGTGCTGCCCTGAGGGCTCGTTACGCCAGCTCCTTCTGTTGCCACCCCAGGCTGCCTGTCCTGGCCTCCGCGCTCTCTGCCTGCGCTCAGCTTTCTAAGTTGTTTCCCGACTCCCTACATTTTTTATCGTGCTGAGAATGTTCACCGGAGGTCTATCCTTAGCAGGTTGCTGAGTGGGAATCGATGTGGTTAACTAGGCACAGTGCTGCACAGCTTATCCCCATGGGACAGCCCCGCTCTGCCTCCCCAGCCCCAGTCTGGTCTTTGAGGCACCTCAGGAAGTGGGATCTTGCAGCGTTTGCCCCGTGACTGCCCCACCGTGTTCAGCGTCATCTCCTCCAGGTCCATCTGCACTGTTCCGTGTGGCAGCGTTTCCTTCTTTCTTTGAGGCTGAGTAGTATTTCACCATGTACATATACCACATTTCTTTCAAAATTTTTGTTTCTGATTGTGATTTAATTTTATTTTTGAAGGGAGAGAGTGAGAGCGTGAGTGAGCGAGTGTAGCCAGCCAGGAACTCAACCCAGGTCTCCCCCATGCGTGACGGGGATCCAAGCTCTTGGGCCATCCTCTGTTGCCTGGGAGGGTGCACGTTAGCCAGAATTGGAAGCAGAGTCAGGACTTGAACCCAGGCACTCTGCCATGGGATGTAGAGACGTGCGATCCCAAGTGACGTGTGAACCACTGCACCAGACATCTGCCCCGTGTAGCAGATTTTCTCTCTCTGCTCATCCCCTGGTGGGGCATAGGCTGTTCCACATCTCGGCTGTTGTGAATAATTCTGTAATGAACCAAGGATTGCATAAGCTCTTCTACATGCTGATTTCAGTTCTTTTTGGGTACGTAGGATTGCTGATCGCATGGTCGTCCTTTGTTAATTTTCTGAGACATCATGCCGTTTTCCATAGTGACTGTATTAATTTATGTTGCCACCAGCAGTGTGCAGGGGCTTCGATTTCTCTACCTGCTTGCTAACACTTGTGCTTTGGTTTTTGGCAATGGCCATACATATATATGTGTATATATATGTATATATCTTCCCAGATGGCAGCAATGGCCAGGGCTGAGCCAGGCCAGGCTGAACCAGGAACCAGGAGCTTCCTCCAGGCCTCCCACCTGGGTGCAGAGGACTCGGGCCATCCTCTGCTACTTTCCCAAGCACATCATTAGGGACCTGGATGGGAATCAGGGCAGCCAGGACACAAGCCAGTGTCTACTTGGGATGCCAGCAGTGCAGGGAGTGGTGTAACCCGTTATCCCTCAGCTCCGGCCCCAGGACGCTGCCTCCGGAGCCTCGGCAGCCAGTTGTCCTTTAGCTGTGGCTACCTGAGGGGAAGCCGAGGCTCTGGGCTGGAACGCAGCATCGGTACACGTGAGTTTGCCTCTTTCCGCTGCCTTCCAGGTAGCCCCTGTGCACCGTTTATTGCAGGAGAGCCAGTTTGTGTTGGGAAGCTCACATTCTGGGCACACGTATTCGGTGCCCAGATGGTGTAGTATTTACAAAAGCCCAGCTCGCTGACAGGACCTGCAGACACATGGATAAATATTTTGCCTTTTTTCATAGGCAATATTTGCATCTTTTGAATTTAATTGCTGTCAAAGCAGGAGGCCTCTCCCTGAGGCAGAGCAAATAGTGAGGCCTCCGGAGGGGCCACGCCTGTGCCTCTGGGATGCTTCCAGGCCAGCCACCTGCTGTGCCGTCCCTCGGTTGTTTCTTGCTCTATGAATGTCAAG
Organism: Sylvilagus bachmani; assembly: GCA_015711505.1. Lineage (NCBI taxonomy): Eukaryota > Metazoa > Chordata > Mammalia > Lagomorpha > Leporidae > Sylvilagus > Sylvilagus bachmani. The sequence goes on from CM027399.1 coordinate 2,299,715, forward strand.
TGGCCTTTTCCCCAACTGTCCAGAAGGGCTGGAGTGAGGAGAGGCGAAGGGAGCTGCCTCCAGCCTGCCTGGAATCTATGGTGACTTGTTAGGTTTGTGTTGGAGCAGAGAGCACCTGTCCTTAGCTAAGAAATCAGGTACTTTTCTCAGACACAAGTGACAGGCTCCGGTCTGGCCACTGCCACTGGGATCTGCTTTTTGTTCCAATGCTGGGTCTTGGGAGCGTTTTGCTCGATACTGAAATTACTGCATGATGGGGCCAGCGCTGTGGTGCAATGGGTTAAAACCCTGGCCTGAGCCGGCGCCGTGGCTCAACAGGCTAATCCTCCGCCTTGCGGCGCCGGCACACCGGGTTCTAGTCCTGGTCGGGGCACCGGATTCTGTCCCGGTTGCCCCTCTTCCAGGCCAGCCCTCTGCTGTGGCCCCGGAGTGCAGTGGAGGATGGCCCAGGTGCTTGGGCCCTGCACCCCATGGGGAGACCAGGAAAAGCACCTGGCTCCTGGCTCCTGCCATCGGATGAGCGCGGTGCGCCGGCCGCAGCGCGCCGACCGCGGCGGCCATT
>CM027399.1:2300776-2334529 GCA_015711505.1 Sylvilagus bachmani
GAGAGGGGAGAGGGAGAGGGGAGAGAGGAGAGAGGGGATAGGGGGGAGAGGGAGAGGGGGGAGAGAAGGGAGAGGGGAGAGGGGAGAGGAAAAGAGAAAGATTTTCCATCCTTCCATCCACTGGTTCCTTCCCCAGATGGCCACAATGGCCAGGCCTGAGCCAGGCCAAAGCCAGGAGCCAGGAGCTTCCTCCAGGCCTCCCACGTGGGTGGCGGGGCCCCAGGCTCTCGGGGCACCTTCCTCTGCTTTCTCAGGTGCATCAGCTGGGAGCTGGTGGAAGTGGTGCCCATAGTGGAGGCCGGGTGTTGCAGACAGCGGCCTCACCCGCTGCGCCACGGCACTGGCCCAGGACACCTTTTCCACGCTCCCGTGTGCCCGCTGCTCTGCACCGTGTACCCTGCTCTTGCACTTCCCAGTCTCCAGAGGCTGAGCTAAATAAAACTTTTCTTTTTCAAAAAAATTACCCAGTGTCAGGTGTTCTGGTGTAGCAACAGAACATGGATGGAGACAGCATGTAATAATGCAGAAATCATATAGCTTTCTGGCCTTCAAGTCTCAAGGCTGGTAATTTTGATACTGTTATTAAACAGCAGCTCTTTGACCATGGTCATTAATTTATAAAAATTAGTATTCATATATGCGTTCTATTTAAATACATTTAGATATCTTAAAAGCCTTGCTTTCTTCTTCTTTCTATTGTCAAGTCCGAGGTATTGAAATTATTCTTGAGAAAAGAAATACCGACTTAAATACCATTGAGGAATTCGCTAAGTATTCACAAGCTTGTTTCTAAGAAGACAGTTAGATTTTCTTCTATCTTTTTTTAAACTGCATTCTCACCGGGGTCATGAAGGGGAAGATCAATGAGTAGCTATCACTTCCCTCCTAAGAGGAGTTCCTGTGCCTTACCGGGTTGGAGCTGTGAATAATTGAGCATGGTCCCAGGCTCCATTTTCCTTCCTGAGGTTGAGCTTATTAAAGTTGCATGGCCACAGGACACGGTGCGGGAACGGCCGCCCCTCATCTCGGCTGTCGGCCCCTCCAGCACGGCCTCCTGACCTCCCAGCCCCTGCTCTCGGAGCCCTGAGCCGCCATCACCGAAGTAGCCAGCTGTCGCCTCCGCTGTGTGCCTTTTCCTCCATCCCGTAGCCTCTGTCCCAGCAGTGCTGGGAACGGAATGGGGTCTCCATGCTCACTATTGATCAACCGAGTCATCAAGTATTTATGGTTTACTGAGTGACAGGCAAGTGCTGAACAGTGGGGCGCCTTGTGGCCCCTCTCCAAGGCTACCTAACTCATCTTCCTCAGTACCATGGCGTCTCCAGAGAAAGCATCTGAAGAGCCGATTGATTACAGTCAGTACTGGCGGGGGGAGGGGGCGGGGGACAGGAGGGTCTTCTGATTACTCCTTTAGGGATTTGTGAAAAAATTTTTTGAAAAATGTTAGTTTTTTTTGGAAACATTTTTTTTTTCATGGGTCAATGTATAAAGTTTCAAGGACCAGCCAGGATGCATCTTGGTGGTTGAAAGTGATAGAATTAATGAGACTTAAAATCCTATAGACTTATTAAAGAGTTACCAGGGAGAATGAAACCTAACAGTGAATCTGGTTAATCCTGGAAGGAGGGAAGAAATTTGAGACAGATGTCACCAAGCACAGCTCTGGACAGCGAGCACTCGCCTGTCACCTGATTCCTGTCTCTGGGTGCAGTCTTTCTACATAACCACACGCCCCGAGCCCAGTTCCATGTGTAGGGGAGATGGCCTCTTCACTAGGCTAGCATTGTCTCCTCACCTTTATTTGAGAGAGAGAGAGATTTTCCATCTGCTGGCTCATTTGCCAAATGCCTGCAATTGCCAGGCTGGCCAGGCTGCACGCAGGAGCCCAGAGCTCCGTCTTCATCTCCTGTGGAGTGGCAGGAATCTAAATACTGCAGCAGTCGTCTGCTGCCTTCCCCGGGGCTGCGTTAGCAGAGCTGGGTCAGAGCTGGAGCAGGACTTACACCAGGGGCTCCTGAGGGGATGCAGGCATCCCAGAGCGTTTTAACTGCTGTGTCAAACACCTCCCTCGTCTCTTCCTTTTTATCAGCTGGTTTAGTGTCTCCTGATTTTCCAGATATAACCTGATCATTGTAAATTATTCAGCAGAAACGTTGAAAAGGACAGAAGTCACCCAGCACACTGCCATCAATAGACTAGGTTGTAGAGACTGTCCTTACATTTTCCTTTGCGATTCTCTCCATCATGTAAATCATACTTCATGTGGAGTTTTATGTGCCAGTTATATTTATAATTCTGTGATAAGTATTTTCCCCGGTCATCAACACTCTTCATAAGCATGATTTTAATGGCTTATAATATTCTGCCATATGGATATACAGCACTTACTTAACCCTTCCTCTAAAGTCACACGTTGATGTTGAGCTAGTTTTGAGCCATAATAATAATCATAATAATAGTGATGTAATGGTAGTCCTTGTACATACATCTTTAATCATATTTCTGATCATTTCTTTGGGATAAATGCCCAGAATAAGAACTACTAGCTCAAAAGATACGAGTGCTTTTAGGTTCTTGATAATGCCAAATTGGCGTCTAGAAAACTTAAGCCAGTTTATAGTCCTACCAATATTTCCCACACTGAAACCCCTCCCCCCGAAGTAGCATATTCGATCAAAATTTATTCAAATGAAATATGCTGATTTGATTGATGTGATTGAAGAATAGTTCATTTCTATCACTGAGAGGGGTCAGATTTAAGCGGTTATTGGCCGTGGGGCGCCTCCTCTTTTTAACACCCTGATTCCCATTGCTTTGTCTTACTTCCTGTGACGTTGGTGGAAGCACCGCTTGGCCAGAAACTCCTTGTCATGCTTTTCTTCTCCCTTCTCCCAGTGTGATCCCTACCCAGCCTCCCAGGGCTAATGGGCTTGATGACCCCGGGATTAGAGGCGTGGAGTGGAGTCCCAACCGCTGTTCAGAAAGCGAAGCCCAGTGGTTACTTCCGTGGGTTCAGGAACATTTGGGCTTTTATTACTCTTGGATTAGCCCTGGGGGGCTCCAAGATGAGTGAGACATGGTCATGTTTGCACCGCCCCCTCCAGTGTGGACAGGGAGCCAGAGGGTGCAGAAGGCAGGGTTCTGCATGTGTTTGTCCCGTGAACCAACAAAGCCCCCCGAGGGCGCCAGCTTCTTTGCCGTGGTGTGCATCTCTTGACCAAGTTTCATCACCACGTGCAAGCAAAGAACGCCAGGGCTACAAAGGAAGCTTGGAATTTATCTACACTTTGCAGTTTATACCAAGATGTAATTAGATTCCTTCTCCAGAGGTAATCCATTAATGTAATCAATGATTGCAGTTACTCAGTGTGTAACCTTAAGAAAAATTGCTGATGCCTCATGAAAGTAAACACTCGCTCAGAGAAATAATTCTGCACCCAGTACCCACCATTTCTCTGTTTGCTTTCTATGTAGGACTAGGTATTTCTTCTGCTGCTTTCCTATTTTTTTTTTAAGATTTTATTTATTTATTTGACAGGTAGAGTTACAGATAGAGAGACAGAAAGGTCTTCCTTCCATTGGTTCACTCCCCAAATGGCCACTGTGGCTGGCGCTGCACTGATCCAAAGCCAGAAGCCAGGCACTTCCTCCTGGTCTCCCAAGTGGGTGCAGGGCCCAAGCACGTGGGCCATCCTCCACTGCCTTCCTGGGGTCACAGCAGAGAGCTGGACTGGAAGAGGAGTAACCAGGACCAGAACCCGGCACCCATATGGGATGCCAGTGCCGCAGGTGGAGGATTAACCAAGTGAGCCACGGTGCCGGCCCCTGCTGCTCTCCTATTTAAGGCACAGAATCCAGGCCTGCTCGCCGAGGGTTGAAGGGCCTCTCAGATACCCGCTGGCGCGCGAGGGCTCCCGCTGCGGAGCGGAAGCCGCAGAGTGGCGGGGCTCTTGCCGCCGGGCAGCTGTCCTGTGGCTGGCCAGCTGTTCTCCAGGTGGTTGACCGCACGATCTAGACTGCATCGTTTTTGCCATACCTCTTACCTCTCAGTGAAAATGGGAACTGAGCACTTCACTCGCGTGAGCTCAGGGCCCGTCCTCCCGGTTTTCTCCTTCTGTAGCTTCAGTTCTGCCTTCCCCGGCTGGAAGGCTCTCCTGGCTCCCCGGAGCTCCTGGACCTCGGGCTCTCCTGCCTTTAGGAGCGTCAGAGCCCAGAGCCCCTGCTGCGAGGCCCCTGGGCATCTACCAGTCAGGCCTGAAACCCACGGGGCAGGAGGCTGGCAATTGAGACATCATGGCCCGTGGTGGGGGAGCGGAGGAGACCATCTGAGTATGGGGGGATGGGCGATGTCAGCTCCCTCGGCTAGGAGGTTCCTCTGGACCCTGCAGCAGGTGGGGGGAGAGCACACTGGTCCATGTGTGGTCAGCCTGGAGGAAGGAGTCCGTCAGTTCTGAGACCAAGTCTTGGTCTCCAGCCACTTCGCTCGCAGGCGGGGCAGGTGTGTCTCCTGTGCGTGTCGTCGTCAACACGCTGGCTGTTTCTATTACATTTACTTCTGTTCTTGTTCACCCTGGGACAAAGGATGTGTCTTACTCACACTTTGGCTCCAATATCTAGAATGCTCTTGGGCATGCAATAGGCATGAAGGACGTTTATTTCATTACAAGGAGCCGGCAGTGGGAGAATGGAGTGTCAGGTGTGGGACCAGCCGGAAGTACAATGGTGCAGACCCAGGAGATTGCTGAAGGCAGAATGTACCATGTGCTCCGCTGGGGGAGCCCTGTGCCAACGATGGATCTTCCCCTTGGCCAATTCACACTGGGGACCTTTCTCTAAGTGCGACTGCACCACAGCTCTTCCTCCATTCGGGGCTGGTCCTTCTCGGGGCTCCCCTGCCGTCCGCTGAGGCTGGCATTAGGAGCCGTGCAGGGGTTTGATGCCTTCCCTGTCTCTCCGGAGTGTGTGTGCTGTCAGGGAACTGGTTTAGGCCTCCTGTAGCACAGGTGGTGTTTGGAGAGGCCTGAGCACTTTGGCATATACCTGTTGCTGGTCTGATGAAAGTCGTGAGCACCATGCACCCCCCTGGGTTTTCCACCAGAAAGTACCAAAGGGTGTCACTGTATTTTCAAAAGTTGGCCACTCGTTCAACCTCTTTGTCCCCATTGTGCACCTGTCCTTACTACGTGAGGAGTTCTACGCGTTGGAATTTTCACATAGTGGTTCTGGGACCACCAGCATCGGACTCGCCCGTGTGCGCTCGCAAAGCAGCAGCTCTTCCCTCGCCAGTCCAAAGTGATGAATCAAAATCCTCAGCTGGCTCAGGAATTGCATTTTCTGCAGCTTATAAAATCATGTGTATATATATATATATATATACACATACACATACACACATACATATATATATGCACTCTGTATGCAAATATACAGAATATCTTTAATATTCCTAAAATTCAACAACAAAAATGCAATCCAAAATGGGCAGGCAGGAGCCAGTGTTATAGTGCAGTGGGTTAAACACTGTCAGTTCAAGTCCCAGCTGCTCTGCTTTGGATACAGCTTCCTGCTAATGCACCTGGGTAACAGTGGAAAATGGCCCAAGTACTTGGACCCCTGCCACCCACATGGGAGTCCAGGATGGAGATCCGGGCTTCTGGCTTTCCTGGCTGTTGCAACCATTTGGAGAGTGAACCAGTGGATGAAAGGTGTGTGTGTGTGTGTGTGTGTGTGTGTCCGTGTCCCTGTTTCACTCTTTCAAATACATCTTTTTTGTTTTTTAATTTTTGACAAGCTGAGTGGACAGTGAAAGAGAGAGAGAGAGAGAGAAAGGTCTTCCTTTGCTATTGGTTCACCCTCCAATGGCCGCTGTGGCTGGCATGCTGCGGCCAGCGCACCGCGCTCATCCGAAGCCAGGAGCCAGGTGCTTCTCCTGGTCTCCCATGGGGTGCAGGGCCCAAGCACTTGGGCCATCCTCCACTGCACTCCCGAGCCACAGCAGAGAGCTTGCCTGGAAGAGGAGCAACTGGGACAGAATCCGGCGCCCCGACCGGGACTAGAACCCGGGATGCTGGCGCCGCCAGGTGGAGGATTAGCCTGTTGAACCACGGCGCCGGTTCAAATACACCTTTTTGAAAAATGAGCAGATGCAGACACTTACTCTAGCAGTTAGGACGCCCTGTCCCACATCAGAGCCCCTGGTTCAGTTCCCCCGCTCTGGTTTCTGACTGCAGCTTCCTCTCAGTGCAGAATGGGAGGCAGTGGGAGTGGCCAGGTGGTTGGGTTCCTGCCACCCATGTAGAAGACCCGGACTGCATCTGTCAGCTCCCAGCTTTGGCTCTAGCCCAACCCCAGTCATTGCCGACATTTGGGAGTGAGATCAGTGGATGGGAGTGTGCTCTCTCACTCTTCTCCCCTTCTCAAATAAATAAAATCATTTTAATGGGCCAAAGAATTTGAATAGACATTTCTCCAGAGAAGATTTATAAATGGCCAGTAAGCACATGAAAAGATGCTCAGTATCGCTAACCAGCAGAGAATAGCACATAAATCTTGAGAGGTACAACGTCACGCTCATTACAATAGCGATGATTAAAACAGACATCAGAAGTAGGTGTTAGTGAGGATGTGCATTGCTAGGCAGAATGCGAAATGGCGCAAGCCACCATGGAGAACAGTATGGTAGTTACTGAGAATTAAGCCTGGGGCAGGCCTTGTGGCATAGCAGGCTAAGCTGTTGGGTGGGACACCTGCGTCTCATATTGAAGCCTGGTTCGAGTCCCAGCCACCCTACTTCTAATTCAGCTCTCTGCTGATGTGCCTGGGAGGCAGGGCCTGATGGCTCAAGGACTCGAGACCCTGCCACTCACATGGGAGACCTGGATGGAGAGGAACTGCATTTTAACAAACTCTGAAGATCATCCCTGGGTGCTAGCTGAAGTTGGGTTGCTCCGCCCTAGGGCACGGGGCACTGCTCTCCCCAGGGATGACCTCCGTGATGCTCCTCAAGGATGATGGTCCACGTGGCACTGAGAGGAGGTAGCTCTGCTTTCCCTACAGCCTGACTCTTGCTGGGCTGGAGTTAAACATAAAGCCTTGTTAGGCGTTGCTGTCGGTAGGTAAACTGTGAATAAGATACTCTCTCTCTCCTGTGTTGCATAAATCTTAAAGTATCTGTATGCACCCACGAATGTCTTCAACAAAGAGCACCCTGGGGCAAGCCAAACGCCGTGAGAGGTGGGAGAGGGAGAGATGATTTCGCTGGGGTTGGGAGAACCTGCAGAGTCTTACAGGAAGCAGATGCAGATTGGGCCCTGAAGCATGGCTGCGACTTCCCCGGCGGATGGCGGAGGGAAGGCTTTCTAGACTCTATGTCGCAGCTCACGCACGTCCTGGTGCTGAGGAGTCTGCAGGGATGAGGAGCCACAGGGAGCAGTCCCGGTGGCCAGTGTGGAGGTGCGTGAAGCTTCTTTTAAAAAAATTTATGTATTTATTTGAAAGGCAGAGTTAGAGAAATAGAACTATCTTTCATCTGCTGGTTCACTTCCCTCATAACTGCAACAGCTGAGCCTGGGCCAGGCTGAAGCCGGGAGCCGGGATCTTCATCTGGGGCTCCCGTGTGGATCTCAGGGGCCCAATCGTTGAGTCATCTTCCGCTGCTTTCCCAAGCCATTAGCAGGGATCTGAACCTGCGCCCGTATGGGATGCAGGTGTTGCAGGCAGCGGCTTTAACCCACTGTGCCCCAGGGCTGAACTTTAGGCCGGGAGAAGACTCTGGAGCAGCTGGGCTTCCTTGAGTTTGTCCAGAGCAGCGAGAGAACAGTCCCTGCAGGGCTGGACACAGCCAGGCCCTGGCACGGGTGCACCCAGGGTGTGCGTCACCATCGCATTTCCTCACACGTGCTTAACGGAGTCCGAGTTCCCCTTGTGCGTTCCCGGCTCCCGTGGGCTCCAAATAGTCCCGTGCCATCTGTACCCTTCTCCACGTGGCAGAGCCAAGCCCCGGTGAAAGAGCAGAAGAGAAGCCGATTGGTCAGTTCTGGTGGCTTATGCAGCCGTGGGAGGGGAATAATCTAACTGTGGGTGACACAAAAGGCTTTGCTGTTTGGCTTTGAAACGCACGACCTGATGGCTGGCAGCGGGAACATCAGGTTTACTTTCCTAATTAGGCAAATATTCAAATGAGTCGGCACTCCCTGGACACATGCCTCCAAATTCCAAGGCCCTGTAAACAGGGATCCTGCGATCGATTTTCCTTTTAATCCTAATTATTTACATTGTACTAGTTGGGGGTGCACGTTTAGTCCAGCAGCTAAGACGCCTGGAGGTGCCTGTGTCCCGCGTTGGAGGACCTGGGTTTGATTCCCGGCTCTGGCTCCTGACTCCAGCTTTCTGCTGACACAGACCTTGGGAGGTGCAGGCGATGACTCAAGTAGGTGGGCCCCTGCCACCCATGTGGGGGACCTGGACTGCGTTCCACCTCCCAGCTTCAACCTGGCCCAGCCCTGGCTGTTGTGGACATCTAGGGAGAGAACTAGCAGACGAGAGCAAGCTCTCTCGTGCGCGCTCTCCCTGTCAAACAAAACAACACTAGTTAGAAAATTCCAGAAGATTAGTATCAAGCGATTCCCATCACAATGACTTCTATGGTCAGTGGGCTCCCTGCTGCACATCTTCATTTGTGGTTACTCTTTCAGGAAACTGGGGATAACTACCACCAAACGTCAGAACCTCGAATAAAGTCTTGTAATCTATTGTGGGAAGGGACATGTTCTCTTCATAAGAGTTTCCAGGCTGGTGTAGGATGCGTGTCTGAAAAACGACTTCTGGACCTGTGTTGCAGTGCACACAGTAGGCTAGGAGAGGTCATTTGTGGTTCTAATTCCCTTCTGAACTGTAGCTTCCAGTAAAGTGCCATCGGATGTGAACTACGGTGGCTACTCTAAGCCTGTATGCAGACAGAGGAGAATTTATAACCATCGATAGAGGCATTCATCTGCAGGTTACTAATTCAGTCATGGGGGTTTACAGCCGGAAGTGACATTGGAGATCATCTAATCTTGTTTTATCATTTTAGTGATAAAGACAGAGAAAGTTGAGCAAGCTGAGGATAAAGCTCTAAAAGTGTGTTCTCAGGGCCTGGGCTAGGCAGCCAGCGATCAAGCGCTTTGGCTTCAATGCCAAGAAACTTGGGGGGTCATGCAAAGTCACCAGACTTCACCAGGGGCCGTGATGGAGGAGAAACTGTACACCATTCCTTTACGATTTTCAGCCGAGCCCCGAGAGATTGCCAGGCACTCCACAGGCCTTGGGGTACAGTGCTGAACACAGTGGGGCTTGCACCTCCCTCTGCTCCCCAAACCCAAGACACACAGTGCTTTTCTGCTGGCCACAGGCCTGCCTTGGCTGACTCAGCTCAGCCCTCCCGGTCCAAGGTGTGTGGCGCTCCATCAGCTTGTCTGCTGAGAACAGAATGAAGGGCAGCAGAGGAATCTTCTCCGTTGGATCACCAGCAAGAGTGGGGGCGAGAGAACCCAGCGGCTGCCAGGACACTTCCGATCCGATCCAGCTTCTCAAGTTCCCTGCGATGCACATCCAGCAAACGCCCCCGCCGCCGGCAGGGAGGGAGCTCTGATCTCCAAGTTTGCATTGAGTGGGACAAAAAGTGCAGAGCTTCCCAGTGTTGCCAACTGAACCTCTCCCAAGCTGAAGAAGTTAGAGACTGGGTGAAGACAGGAAAGAGAAAGGGGAGAGCGGGCGTTTTTGCTTGTGTGTGTGTGTTTGTGTGTGTGCGTGCATGTGTGTAGGGGTGGGGCACCACAGCCCTGTAGAGAAGTCGCCCACAGTCAGTCCTGAGCGTGAGCTCTCTCTCCCCTGGGCACAAACAGACGCTGCCCTGCAGAGTGGGGAGCCAGGTCAGGCACCATCTCCTGGCCCGGTGCGTCCTGTTGAGAGAAGGTAACAACAGAACGCAGCCAATGCCTGCATTTCCCCCGCCCCGATATTTAGGATGGTTTGGAAGGGACTGCTTCCAGCCCTCTCCCCACAACAATTGCTGCTCCTGGGTGGCGAGGAGCTCAGAGAGAGTAGTCCAGAGACAGGGAAGGTCTGAAAATAAGCTGATTAGGAATACCTTGAGAGTGTAGTCAATGGGAAACAATTAAGCAAAGTGAAAAAAATTAGGTAAATATTTATCCAGTGCTCTGAAGGGGAAAGATTCCTAAGCTTAAGGGAGATTACAAAGGCAAAGGCTGGCAGCTTTGTTTGCATTCAAATTAAAAACCGTGCAGGCCAGAAATTCATCAAAAACCAGGACAGTTTTTGCCGCAAACATGATAGGCACAATAGTAACTTTCTGAATATGGTGGGAGGGTGGCTGATGGATTTAGAGCCCAATACATGAACGCAGAAAGGAAGTGAACAGGTTGCAGAGAGAAATTAGCATTTTCTGTTTTTTTTTTTAAGCTTTGGATCTCGCTTTATTGATAGGATCCGAGTTTTCAATTCCAAATTATCATAGTTAATTTCAGACATTTGGGGAGGTACAATATCATACATTATAAGCATACCATAAAGTCATACTTAAATAAATCATCTGGCACATCTCTTAAGTAAACCGACCGTTCTACTGTGTCGTTGGAGAAATCAACATGTCTAACAAAAATGGAAAATGTTCACTCTCCCTAAGTGATCCGAGATGCAGGTTAGAAGCGTGTCTCTGTATACTTTTTACCTGACAGAATTAGAGAGCTCTCCTTCATTGCTGGTGTGCCCGTGGGAGAGTGCGTTGAGATGACCCAGGGGCAGGTGTGTGGCCGAGTGGTTAGAGTACTGGCTGAGGTGACCCAGGGCGGGTGTGTGGCTGAGTGGTGGGAGCACTGGCTGAGATGACCCAGGGCAGGTGTGTGGCTGAGTGGTGGGAGCACTGGCTGAGATGACCCAGGGGCGGGTGTGTGGCCGAGTGGTTAGAGTACTGGCTGAGATGACCCAGGGGCAGGAGTGTGGCTGAGTGGTTGGAGCACTGGCTGAAATGGCCCAGGGGTGGTTGTGTGGCCGAGTGGTGGGAGCACTGGCTGAGATGACCCAGGGCGGGTGTGTGGCTGAGTGGTGGGAGCACTGGCTGAGATGACCCAGGGCGGGTGTGTGGCTGAGTGGTGGGAGCACTGGCTGAGATGACCCAGGGCTGGGTGTGTAGCCGAGTGGTTGGGGCTCCTGCATCCTGTGTCCCAGTGCCTACACTGGATCCTGGTACCTGCCGTGCAGCCCTGGGAGACTGCAGGTGGCTCAAGTTCTTGGTCCTCGACACCATGTGAAGGCCCAGGTTGTGTCCCAAAACCTGGTTAGGCCTGGCTAGCTTCCGCTGCTGGGGCATCTGGGGAGTGAACCAGAGGACTGGAGCTCTCGGTCTCCCTGCCTCTCGAGTAAATAAAATCATTAAAAATTCACAAAGACCTTGACATCAGTTTAGCCATATTTATCAAGAGTGTTCGAATGTTCTTACCCTTTGACTAAGGAGTTTCATGTAAGGGCCTGAATGCTAAGCAAAAAGTTTTATTTTGGAATTTCTTACTACTAAAAATTGGTAGTGGTCTTAATGCTCAAAATTAGGGGTAATGGTTCAGTTAGGACTTGATTATATATTAGATTGTGTGATAATCATGAAATGGGACATTTGTGCGGAATTTTTAGACATGAAGACATTATTATGCGTTGAATATTAATTGAAAAAATCAGAATGCAAAATCGCGTTGGGGTTATGAGTGAATTTTCTTTTAATGGAGTTTTGTGTTTCCTCCTCGAAGCGTGTGTGATTGATTCATAGTGATAAAATGACAGCAAAGTGAGTTTATTTTGAAGTGAGGACAAGAGGAGGTGGGTGGGGCAGAGCTGGGGAGCGGGAGGAACCTCAGTGGAAGCTCCCGCTGGGGAGTTGTTAGCAAATCCTGTTGCTGTCCCCAGGCCCAGAGCCCAGGGAGTGGGCAGAGGTTGACAGGGGGCGAGTCAGAACCGGAAGCCAGGAAGTGGAGCCAGAGTGGGAAGGCCCTAGCTCTCTGTGCTGGGGGGCGGCAGCAGGGGTCCAGTGGTGGTCCGGGCACTGACCGTAAGAGGAGGGGCTTCCCGGCCCTGGGGACGGGGACCGTCAGGGGCCCTGCCAGGCTGGCCTGGCGCATAGTGAAACGCCTGCTTGGCAATGCTCTGAGCAGGTGTCACGTGCACCCTGAGTCTCCCACGTTAGAAGCAGCGCCTGTGCTGTTTGCCGTGGCAAGGCTGCAGTGCAACAGGTGGGGAATCCGGGTTCCGGACAGGAAGAGAACACTGCACGGATCGGGAAAGCAGGAGAGCCGCGCCCTGCAGCAAGGGGCCAGCGCCAGCTGCCGGAAGTGCTGGGGCTCTCTGGGTCCGTCTGAGACTGTGTGTGCGTTGCAGCCCTGTCGTGGCCAGGAGGCTGTATGCTGCCAGCAGGGAGTGTGCTGCCAGCAGGGAGTGTGCTGCCAGGAGGCTGTGTGCGGCGGGGTGCAGGATGTGGTCAAGAGTGAAGTTAATTGGCCCCCTTGGGAGAGCAGAGCCTTCCTCTGCGGATCTGTCAGCAAAGGGCTGTAACCAGGAGAGACCAGCAGCCGCACGGGCGTCTGGATCTTTTCCCTGCCCAACAAGGCTGGGGCTGACACAGGTTTCACAGTCGTCATCACGAACGAGAGCCTGCAGGAGCTGGAGTTTGGGGGGCTGGCCGGCCCAGATGCCCTGCCACCAATCCTGGGCCCGAATGCTGAGCAGAGGCAGGTCGTGCGTGTGTGCGTGCAGGTGTCTGTGTGCAGGTGTGTGTGTGCGGGTGTACGTGTGTGTGCATGCAGGTGTGTGTGCGAGTGTACGTGTGTGTGCGTGTGTGCGTTCACGTGTGTGTGCATGTGTGTGCACATGTGTGTGCGCATGTGTGCATGTGTGCGTGTGTGTGTGTGTGCGCACACACTGGTCTGCATGCACATTCACTTGCTATAATGTCTTATCTAGGGATATCTCAGGTGAGTTATCCAGGAAGCTGACCTTGACCTTGAGACAGAGTGTCGCAAGCTGGGAGGTTACTGGGGAGGGCCTGGAAGGGAGGTGGGGAGAGGGAAGCGGGCCTGGGCAGAGGGACAGCTGAGTGGCAGTGGAGTTGCAACAGAGGCTGCAGTCGGCCCTCAGCGGCTCTGGAACTGGGGTTGCCCTCCAGTTTCCCAAGTGGAGGCCACGGGCCGGGCCTTCGCACCCTTCCGCCACCCTCCCTGGCTCGTCGTTGGGTGCAGCCTAGTGCTTTGGAAGGGTCTTACCTTGGGTGCAGCCGTGGCCTGTGGCTCGGGGCAGTTCCCAGGGAGAGCCTCGGCTGTGAGCTTCCGCAGACATCGCCTGGGGCATCCTGGGGACAAAATGCCCCTTCGCAAGGTCTGAGGGTCGATCTTGGGAGACCACGGCGCCCACTGTGGGACACGGTGCGTCTCAGGTGCCTGCGTTCTGAAAGCCGCCTACCACCTGGGCCGCCCGTGGTGCTCTCCAACAGCAGGACGGGTCCCTGCACACGGCGGCCTGGACACACCAGCAGTGCAGGGCTTGGCCAAGGGCTCGGGGTCTTGTTCTGGGGCGCCATGGACCTCACTCGCTTTTACAGTCTCACATTGATCACTGCACAGCAGTGTAGGCCAACAGAAATGTAATATTAATGTTTTCTTGGGGTCACTTTTTAGAAAAGAAAAATCAAGTGAAATCTGCTTTAATAATATAGTTCACTTAACGCAGTCAAGGCTGCATTTCAACTTAGACTCAGCGATTTTTAAAGTTGTGGCTGCTTCGCTGTGTTGCTCATATGAGGTCTTGGAACTGTGGTGTGGGTTCTCAGAGCATTTCAATTCACACTAGCCACACCACCAGAGCTCAGTAGCCAAGTGTGGCTGTTGGATCTAGAATATGATGTAGCCACTGTTGATCCACATTCAGAAAGAAAAGGACAATAGTTCAAGTTCATCTGTGTTGTTTAAAAATTATGTACAGAGGCCAGCGCTGTGGCACAGCAGGTAGAGCCGCCTCCTGCAGTGCCAGCATCCCATATGGGTGCTGGTTCGAGACCTGTTGCTCCACTTCTGATCCAGCTCTCTGCTGTGGCCTGGGAAAGCAGCGGAAGGTGGCCCATGTCCTTGGGCCCCTGCACCCACATGGAAGACCCAGAAGAAACTCCTGGCTCCTGGCTTCGGATTGGCACAGCTCCAGCTGTTGGGGAGTGAATCAGCAGATGGAAGACCTCTCTCTGCCCCTGCGTCTGTCTCTCTGTAACTCTGCCTTTCAAGTAAATACATAAATTAAAAGAATATACAAAGGGGCTGGCACTGAGGTGTAGCGGGTAAAGCCACTGCATGCGATGCCGGCATCCCATGTGGCCCTGGTTCGAGTCCACTTCTGGTCCAGCTCCCTGCTGGTTGCCCTGGAAAGCAGCGGAGGATGTCCTAAGTGCTTGGGCCCCAGCACCCATGTGGGCGACCCAGAAAAGGCTCCTGGCTTTGGCCTGGCCCCGCCCTGGTCAGTATGACCATCTTGGGGGTGAGCTGGCGGATGGAAGAGCTCTCCCTCTCTATCTCCCTTCCTAACTCTGCCTTTCAAATTAATAAATCTTTAAACAGGAAAAAGAGAACTTACAGAGCCGTGGACTGGATTGTTTTGTGCGTGCAGTACAAAGACCACTCGGGATTGGTACTTCCCTTCCGGAAGCCTGGAAGCTTCTGCGGTGGTGTTTACTGATTTAGCTTCTAAATCTGTACCATCAGTCTTCAGCTCAGGGTCACCTGGACTCCTCGGCCAGCTCCAGGAGGTGACGGAGCTGATGATTAATTGCAGAACAAACTGCCAGGAGCCACGGGACCCAACGGTGTTGGCACCTACTAGGATATTGGGCTGCAAAAAGTGAAGAGATTTTACTTTCCCACAGTGGACGGTCAATGACTTTCTCTGTTGCAAATGAGGGCAAGAGTTTCTGTGATTATCAATTCTAATTTTAAAGAACACCTGGGTGGCTGGCACCGTGGCACAGTGGGCTAAGCCGCCACCTGCATCACCAGCATCGAGTCCCGGCTGCTCCACTTCTGATCCAGCTCCCTCCTAATGCGCCTGGGAAAGCAGTGGAGGATGGCCCAAGTGCTGGGGCCCTGCACCCATGTGGGAAACTCGGATGGAGCTCCTGGCTCCTGGCTTTGGTCTGGCCCAGCCCTGTCTGTTGCAGCCAGTTGGGAGGTGAACCAGCAGATGGAAGACCTCTGTGTCTCTGTGTCTCTCTCTCTGTCTCTCCCTTCCAAATAAATGAATGAATCTTAAAAAAGAGAACATTTGGGAGCAGAGCTGTTTTCCTTCGTTAGACTGCACTTTCACCCCGGAGAGGGCACTGCAAGATGAGTTAGCTCGTCCCCACCCCGTCAGACACCAGGATGCGTTTTCCAGGTGCAGGTGCACAGCTGGACCCAGTCTGGCTATCATTTTCATCAGCAAGTTGTCCTGAGTGTGTTTGTGTTCCAGTTAGCTCTCAGCTTCTCTCTTTTCCCCTGCGACTGGGGATCTGCTATTCTGGGGAGAGTTGTGCGAGCCGTGGGTGTGGATGAGGCTGCAATGTGGCCTTTCTGTCTCAGTGGCTCCCCCTGGTGGGGAGTCCCACAGGCGCCCTCTCTGTGAGTTGGGAACATTGTCACTGTTTCTAGCATCTGTTTTTTTTTTTTCTTTTATTAAAGATTTATTTATTTATTTGAAAGACAGAGTTACAGCAAGGCAGAGGGAGAAAGAGAGAGAGAGAGAGAGGTCTTCCATCCACTGGTTCACTCCCCAAATGACCACAACAGCCAGAGCTGAGCCAATCTGAAGCCAGGAGCCAGGAGCCTCCTCTGGGTCTCCCACGTGGGTGCAGGGGCCCAAGGACATGGGCCATCTTCCACTGCTTTCCCAGGCCACCAGCAGAGAACTTGAAGGGAAGTGGAGCAGCCGGGTCTTGAACCAGCGCCTGTATGGGCTGCCGGCACTGCAGGCGGCAGCTTTACCTGGTGTGCCACAGCACCAGCTCCTGGGATCTGTTTCTGATTTGCAGAAGCTCCCTGTTTTCCCGGCTCACCTCTAACCAGGAGCCCACTTCCCCATTTAATTAGAATTTACCTGGTCCTTTGCCGCCACAGCCCCAGCAGGATCGGGGCGCGTGGGGATGCCGGGGCGCGTGGGGATGCCGGGGCGTGGGGATGCCGGGGCGCGTGGGGATGCCGGGGCGTGGGGATGCCGGGGCGTGGGGATGCCGGGGCGCGTGGGAATGCCGGGGCGCGTGGGGATGCCGGGGCGCGTGGGGATGCCGGGGCGTGGGGATGCCGGGGCGTGTGGGGATGCCGGGGCGTGGGGATGCCGGGGCGCGTGGGGATGCCGCTTTGTACCAGATTCTTTTTTTTTTATTTTTTTTTATTTTTTTTTAAATTTTTTTGACAGGCAGAGTGGACAGTGAGAGAGAGAGACAGAGAGAAAGGTCTTCCTTTGCCGTTGGTTCACCCTCCAATGGCCGCCGCGGTTGGTGCGCTGCGGCCGGCGCATCGCGCTCATCCGATGGCAGGAGCCAGGAGCGAGGTGCTTCTCCTGGTCTCCCATGGGGTGCAGGGCCCAAGCACTTGGGTCATTCTCCACTGCACTCCTGGGCCACAGCAGAGGGCTGGCCTGGAAGAGGGGCAACCGGGACAGAATCTGGTGCCCCGACCGGGACTAGAACCCGGGATGCTGGCGCCGCCAGGTGGAGGATTAGCCTGTTGAGCCACGGCGCCGGCCTGTACCAGATTCTTAAAGGCACTAGCTCTGCTGACTTTGCCACAGTGCTGGTCAGTAGACCTGCGTGTGCTCCACGTCCACTCTACGACTGGCGGTCAGATAGTCACACTAAGAAGAGTAAAAAGAAGCAAGTGACGTTCAATTTAACAATATGTTTTGCTTAAAATGCTAGGCAGGGGTGAGTGTTCGGTGCAAGCTCCTGCCTGGGATCCCGTGTCTCACGTTGGCGTGCCGGGGCTTGCGTCCTCTCCACGCCCCATTCCTGCTTCTTGCTAATGCCCACCCTGGAGTCAGCCGTGATGGCTCGGTACTTGGGTCCATGCCACCCGTGAGGGAGACCTGGTTGGAGTTCTGGGCTCCTGGCTTTGGGCCGGCTTAGCCTCAGCGGTTGTGGGCATTTGGGGAGTGAACAGCAGATGGAATATCTGTCTTTGTCTCTGTGTCTGACTCTCTGCCTTTCAAGTAAAAGTGAAAAAACAAAAAGCCCTATACAGCCAGCCCTCTGTATCCACAGGTTCACATCTGTGGGTTCAACCAGCTGTAGACGGAAAGGATTTGAGGGGGGCCAGCGCCTGGGCTCACTAGGCTAATTCTCCGCCTACGGTGCCAGAACCCCGGGTTCTAGTTCCGGTCGGGGCGCCGGATTCTGTCCCGGTTGCCCCTCTTCCAGTCCAGCTCTCTGCTGTGGCCCAGGAAGGCAGTGGAGGATGGCCCAAGTGCTTGGGCCCTGCACCCCATGGGAGACCAGGAGAAGCACTTGGCTCCTGGCTTCGGATCAGTGCAGCACGCTGGCCGTGGCCATAGCAGCCATTTGGGGAGTGAACCAACAGACGGAAGACCTTTCTCTCTGTCTCTCTCTCTCACTGTCTAATTCTGCCTGTCAAAAAAAAAAAAAAAAAGCAAGGATTTGAGGGGCTGACATTGTGGTGCAATAGGTGAAGCTGCCCCCTAAGACACCAGCATCCCATATAGGTACCGGCTCCAGTCCCAGTCCCAGCTGCTCCACACTAACGCAATCGGGAAAGCGGCAGAGAATGGCTCAAGTACATGAGCCCTTTCTCCCACGTGGGAGACTTGGATGGCGTTCTCTAAGCTCTGGCTTCGGCCTAGCCCAGCCCCAGCCATTGTAGCCTTTGGGAGTAGGAGGGGTGAAACAGTGGATGGAAGACCTTTCTCTCTCTCTCTCTCTCTCTCTCTGTAACTCTGCCTTTCAGGTAAATGAATAAAATCTTTAAATAATTAGAAAACATTTGAACTCAGACTTGCCTCTGTACTAAGCATGTGTGGACCATTTACAAATTTCCTTGTCTTTTTTCCCTAAACCGTACAGGATGACAGCCATTCATATAGCAGTCGCCTCTGTTAGGAGTTTGTGCCATTTTACACAAGGGTTTTGCACGTCTGCAGACTTGGGTACTTTGTGGAGTTCTAGAAGCAATTGCTTGCAGAGACGGGAGGAAATCTTTATTGTTTCGACAGCTGATCAGTGTAAAAGTGCTTGACAAATTGCATATTATTTTTGGTACCAAGTCTTCAAAAGTTGGGATGGTATTTATACTTGGAACACATTTGAGTTTGGGTCCTAAATTTGCATCAGAAATACTTGATGTGTTGTCACAGTCTGCAAAACTGACTCCTAAGAATGTGGATTCTCACACCCAAGTTGTCCAAACACAGTCAGAACTTTTTCAGTAAGTGGATCGAGTGCCCCGCAAAGCCAGGTTTCTTTAATATTTGTACCCGTGTTAATGAAAGTGACTTTTCTCTCTTTTTTTGGAAGCGCTGATAGGACTTTGAAGCAGAGTGAAAGGCAGTTCTACCTACCAAGTAAAATTGAGTTTGGTAGAAAAAGACTTTGTACTGTTTTCATTGCAAAATTTTGATTTAAGTTCAATTAAGATGAAATCAAACTAAGAAGTTGCTTTTTCAGTCACCGCAGCCAGATGTTCAGTGCACGTGGTGCACGCAGCTCTTCAGGCGTCGCTGCCGCAGACAGAATGTAAACGGGGGAACGCGGCACTCCGAGCGCTTTCCTCCCGCTGTTTTCTGTGTAGCTGTTCTGCGTGTGTGCGCACACGTGTGTGTACATGTGCGTGCATGTGTGTGCGCATGTGCATGCGTGTGTGTGTGTGTGTGTGTGTGTGCGTGCGTGTCCTCTAACTCCCTCCCTGAGTGTTTCCTGGGATTACGATGGCTGTTTCTCGGTAGTGGCGCTGGATCCCTTGCCCGTCTTTCTGCTGTAGTTTTCCGCCTCTCCCACCACCCTGTGCACTTCCTCTTCCTCCCCCTCCCCCTCTGGTTTCTTCGTGAACTACCCCAAGTCTGTGTTTTGTTAAGTTGTCCTTGTTTGTTTTGAATTCCCAGGAATGACAAAGAGAGCTGGTTTAGATGTTTCACTGGGTCTAAAATAAAACTTGAACAAACCTAAACAGCCAAAGTCTGTGACCCTCGATCGGTTTCCTTGGCTGCCAGGGTCCTCGACTGTGGAGGGGGAACCATCCCCGCTGCTGGACCCACCCAGGGTCAGCCAGGGACTCTGGCTTCTGCTGACCGGGCTGCTGGGGTGGCCACTTGCTTTTGTGCCACCCCAACAATTAACTTCTGTTTGGAGATGAGAAAAAACACAGACATCTCTCAGCTCTGCCGTCCTCGCAAGGGCTGGGTGGGGGTCACTGCTCCCTCGGATTTGTGGGGTTATGGTTGCCATGGGCAGTGACAGGGAGACATCCTGCCAAGGACGCGAGCTGCCTGTGAACCGAGGCGACCGTCAGCAGGGCTGGGGGCTGTCATGCAGTGAGGACTAGGGTTCAGGGAGGCAGCGGGGCCCGAGGTTGGCTGGGGCCGGGAGAGTCATGACCTTGAGTAGGGAGAGCCGTGACCTTGAGCAAGACCCTGTCTTCCTGGGGCTCAGCTTGCTTCCTCCCTGTCGAAGTCGGCCGCCGTCTGTGTGTGTGCGTCTAGGTCTGTTTTTCAGACACTGTTCTCCTATCCAGGCAGGTGCCCGGTTACAGAGGCGAGAAGAGGTTAAACCAGGCATTTATGGTGCACGTGGCGGCGGGGAGGCAGGAAACAGAACTCCTGTGTTTCCTCTTTCCATCTCACTCCTAGAACGACTCAGGCCTGCAGGGGTGGTTTCTGGTTTGACCCGTCAAGACCCAAACATGTCCACACTAACTATCCTGTGTACCCGCGTCCCAGAATGTCCAGCCCAGTTTGGCTCAGCACTCAGCCCTCGACTAAAGCTGGTGGAGGAGGCAAAACTGGGGCTGTGGATATTTTGGGAAACATTTCATGTAGTTCCATCTTACCCAAGTCACCAGGTATTTATTGTTATTTTTTCAAACTTATACTTTTAGGGCCTTATTTTGTACCAGGCCTAGAGATAAGCATTTTATAAAGACAGGTTCATTCATTTATGTGCTGGGCCGGGCAGCTCCTGGCATCCCGATGCTCGCACGCCTGTGGCGTCCAGCTCAGGTGACTGTCCGAGTGCCCGAGGATCATCCGCTCGGTCGCTGCCTCAGACAGAGCAGGGAGACAGTTAGGACTAACCATGAGCCCTGCAGCGATCACGATTGGGCTGAGAGCAGGGAAAGGAATCGCGTGTTCTCCATCCTGGTGGTGCCTGTCTGTCAAGGGCACGTGGGCTACAGGATGCACACGCGAGTCATTGAGTGATCAAGGGCATGCGTGCAGGCACCGGGGTGACAGACTCGGGGAGGGGACGGAAGCGGCGATGTCACTTGGGGCCGTGCGGAGTCTGATGTTGATGTCCCAGTGGACACGCATGTGGGACCTGAACTGGAACGTGGAGGATTGAATCTGAGAGTCACGGCATAGAGCTGGCTGTGAAGTCAGACAACAGGACATCGGCCCTGAATGAGAGCTAAGTGGGGCCAGAGCCGAGTGGCCTGCAGGAAGGTTCCCGTGGGGGGAGGAAGTCAGCAGGGCACGCACGGGGCGACTGGCCGGAGTGAGGAGGGAGGCGGGACGCGTCACATCAGGGGTTCTGGGAGCCGGTCCCGCTCTGGCCTGGCATCTGTGGACTCAGGAAGTCAGAGCCAGGGACGCGCGGCGGCAGAGCCCAGGTTGCTTCTGAGGAGGCCTGGGAGGGGCCCTGTGGGTAGAGGTTTGTGCTTTTGCATCTGTAAAATCCTGCTAGAGGCACGGAGGTTAACCTTGCTGCAGAGGTCGTCTCCTCCTCCTGAGATCTTCCACAGCAGAACAACCGACCAGGACCAGGAAGGGCTCTGAGGGCCTGCGGAGTGCACAGCAGGAGGGAAACCATCGTGGGCTCAGGGCTTTGGACGCTCCTCGTCTGTGCATCTCGCATTTCTGCAAACTATGCTGGCATGTTTCCCCCTGTCCCTGAGCTCTAATGCCTCTCCACTGTATGCCCGAGCCAGCTTCCCTGACGCCGCAGGACGTGGGGGTGTTTGGAGACTTCAGAGGGCGAGGGGAGAGGATCGGCAGAGCGGGAGCGTGGCGCGTGTTCTTCTCGGGGTGTAATTGTCTCGGGAGTTTCGTTGTGTCCCTGGTGGGAACGTCAGCCCGTGGAGTCAGCGGTAAAGCCCCTTCTGTTGTGTGAGCAAACACCACTCGGGCCTCTCTCCAGAACCGTCACTCGATGAGCTAGGAGAGGGGTCAGGGTAAGGAAGGGAGCAGAGGCCGGGGAATGACCTGGTTCCTCTGCCCCGTCACTTCTGGAGGTCGCCAAGGACTCAGGAGAGCCTAGCGCAACTTAGACTTTGTTCATTGGTTTCTTCTGAGTAGGAAGTGGATCGCTCCCAAGGCCTGCATGGCAAAGATTTGTCCATTGTTGTGGATCGCTTACCCCAGTGGAGCCATGCTTATTTTAATTCAAATCAAATCGTATTATCAAATATGTATTAGTCCCTGAGCAGAATGGAATTGAAAAGTCCTTGCACGGTAGCCTGTTTTCCCACAGTGGCACAAGTGGCCAATCTTTCCTTCATGACTGTGGCAAGTACTTACGGGCCAGTAGAATGGGAGGTGTTTTCAGGACCACAGAAGGGTATTTGGAGTGGTGTGCATCCTCCAGGAGTTCATAATTAGGCAGAGAGAGGAGAATAACTCAAGGGGGTTTCAAAATAATTTGGCTGAGTATATGAGATGTGTGTGGGTTACCCTTGAGCTAAGAATTCAGAGGAAGGGAAAACTGTTGAGTGATGGGGTAACCTGAGGTGGCTTCCTGGAGGAGGTGGATCAGGAACTGGATTGTGTGCAGGCAGAGGGGGAGGGGCTGGTGGGGCTGGAAGAGAGCAGAGGTGTAGAGGCAGGAACAGAGGCACAGCGCGGGCGGCCAGTCTGTGCTGCAGGACCACGTCCACTAAGTGGGGTCGGAGCCAGCTCCCCGGGGCCCTGGGGCTGCGCTGGGTCTCACGGGAGTGCTTGTGTGCAGCGTGTCCCGTTGCGTCATGGCCAGGCGTGACTTCTGCATGGAGTGTCTCACCCTCTAAGATGAGCATCCATCCACTACTTCCTTTTAGGTCAGTTCTCCCCCTAGCTGTGCACACCAGGAGCCCTGGGCCTTGTCTGATTCCCACGAGGCCTTTCCCGGCACCCAGAGCAGGTAATGCGCCTCCCTCCCTCTTTCTCCATCCGGGTGCTTCAACAACCTCGTGGAAAAGGGAATTAAAAGATAAGTTTATTTTGTGCTGGAGAAATCTTGCAGTCCGTGCGGGGTTTTCATAACAAGTGTTTTCTTGAACGATTAGAAGCACATCACACGTGCACACACACACAGGCAGGGCCACTCTGCACCCGTGGGGAATTGTCCCCCCCGCCCCCCCCCGTGCCAGAATCCACAGATGCTGCTGCCATGTGCTTCCAAGCCCCTGGACTGTCGAGGGTGCCTCCCGCCATGTGGCTGCTCTGAGACGCCTGTGAGACCGCGCTGAGGGAGTAATGGGGAGAAAAACGTCCATACGTGTGGAGTGCCATTGTGCGGTTGGTTGAATCGGCAGGTGGGCCTGTGGGCATGAAGAGTTGGCCATAGGTGTCTCCCAGGGAGAAGCACACTCTCAGAGTCTCACCTGGCCCCTGGGGGTCCTCCCCAGACAGTGAGGGGCCTTGGAATGAGGTTCAGATCGTGTGTTCTGCACAGAAGGCTGGACCTCAGCCGCCCTGATGCCGCTTCCACAGCGTGTCCCTCTGCAGCCCGGGACGGCGTCCTCTTGGGCCTTTCACTCCTGTCGCCGGTCAGCAGAGAGGAGGACGGGGCTTCCTGTGTTTGTCCTTGCATTCCCGGGGAAGACGCCGTGGACGGTGGGTGGGAGCGGGCTTCCAGGCTCCTGCTTCTCCCCGAGGTGGGGGCGGTTAGGACCAGGGCTGCGGGGTGCTGGCGGTCTGACTTGTAGTTAAACACTGAAGAATTCTTTAGTGTCAGTGTTGCCTGGAATATGCTTTCACTAAAGATTCAAATTCAGATTGAAGCAAATGCTCTGTTCTGGCAGCCTCATTCCCAGGATGGCGGTGGGGGTGTCTCAGGACCCTCACGAGGGCCTGCGTCTACTATCCCTAGCGTTATCGTCAGGTGGACCCACTGAATCTCTCAGTACATTCGTGGCCAACTTCCCCTCCCTTCCTTTGGAGTTCATCTCTACAGTGCCCCACAGGTGCTTCCTTCTTTCTTTCCCTTTTTTTTTTTTAAGATTTATTTTATTTATTTGAAAGGCAGAGCTACATAGAGGCAGAGAGAGAGAGAGAGGTCTTCCATCTGCTGGTTCACTCCCCAGTTGGCCGCAATGGCTGGAGCTGCGCCTGTCTGAAGCCAGGAGCCAGGAGCTTCTTCCGGGTCTTCCCACGTGGAAGCAGGAACCCAAGCACTTGGTCCATCTTCCACTGCTTTCCCAGGTGCATTACCAGGGAGCTGGATTGGAAGTGGAGCAGCCAGGACTCGAACCGGCGCCTGTATGGGGGGGTGTGTGTGTGCGGGCACCATGGGGGGGTGGCTTTGGCCCCAGCAGGATGTTTCTTCAATCGCAGACACTGTGCTGTGTGCCAGGAGCAGGAGCCGCTCCTGCTGTGGCCCCTGAGCGTGGGCGAGTTCCGAGCACGGATAGTGGAGGTGCTGGCCAACCTGGGTCCTCACAGAGAGGAGCAGAGAGAAGCTGGTGGCAGGGCAGAACGCCCCGTCCAGGGAGCACTGCCAGGAAGGTGACGCGCACCTCTGCACTGGCAGCCCCACGGGGAGCGTGAGACAAGGAGTTCCCTTGTGCGGGGCCTCAGCAGTGGTGCAGTTGTTTGGCAAAGACGGAAGGAGGCTCCACCTGGAGTCTCGGCTCTGCATGGGAAGTTCGTCTCCTTCGTCCTGACGGGTGCCCATCCTGTGTCCTCGTTTCCCAGAAGATGCATTGCAGAACAGCGGAGTTTTAAAAAGAAAGGGTCTGTGGTTGTATCAAATGCAGCCTGAGACTCGCCCCCATCCAGCATGGCAATGAGCCACCAGCCAGCTGAGTGGGGTGGGTCCTTCAGCTCGGGCACTCCTTCCGTTAACACTTAACCAACACCACAGGGATTAGTTCTTTCCAAAGACATGAAGATTCCAAATGAAAGATGTTTAGGCCAAAATCCTTACCATTTAGTGGTAATAATAATAATAATAATAATGGCTGTTATTTGTTAAGCACCTGCTGTGTGCGTGGCATTTTATATTGAATCTATTTGTTGTCTCCCGTCTTCTGAAGCTCCCTGCAGGATGCCTGCTGTTAACTAGCTGGTTTCACACAGCTGACTTTATAGATGAAAACTGAACCTCCTGGGAGCCACACAGCCAGCAAGCTTCCAGGTTTCTTACAGCACCCGGGCCCTAGTTTATTGAGTCTTCCTGGCCACCCTGTGAGTAGGTGCTGTTACTGTCCCATTTTACAGATGAGACAAGTTGAGTAACTTGTTCAAAGTCACCCTGCGAGGAGTGGCAGAGGCAGCAGCCCAGCTCCGGTGTCACTGCCCTCTTCCCCTGCGGTGGACCCCTCATGTGAGGCTGGGACAGGATGTGAGGGGAGAACGTTGCTGAAGAGAGTGACGGAGCAGAGGGAGAACCACTTAGCTCAGGAGCATGGGCTGGAGCTCTGATGCCCGGGCTCCACGCCCGCCTTCCTCCATCCCACGAGATGGCGGCAAGAGGCCACACAGTGCTCTCTCCTCCCCTTCCCCAAGGCGCTCTAAATCAGATTTCCCCTCCCCACCAGCCTGGCCCATCCTTCCCCCAGGCCTTTCGGACATCATCACAGGACCCAGTAGACCCATCCTCCCTGCAGCCATTCTGAAAGCAGAGCCTGGCTTCTGTCCACTCCCAGAGCCAGGGGAGGGCAGCCAGCCCATGGCACATTTCCCTGACGGCACAGTGGGGCTCAGTGCCTCAGCAAATCGTTCTCAGGCATCTCCTGGGGGCCGTGTTGCCAGGCCCTGCACAGTATGGGACAGGAGAGAGACCTTCCAGACACTCCCGGTCTAACTCGAATGGGTCCTCCAGTCTCTACGGAGAACGCAGTCTCTGTCAGAAACTTCTAGATACTGGTAGAAGTCAGCAAGCAAGAATCCAAGGGCTGCATTTGCAAACGGCAGCTGGAGGGGCCTGGGCGATGTGTGCCCACAGAGGCGCAGAGAATCCCGCACTAAGTGCGTCTGGGAATGGGCCGGGCGGAGGCGGTGCAGGTGCTGCTGGGTGGTGGTGGGGAGCAGGGGCAGGGAGGGGAGAGCAGGGCGGGGAGGGGAGAGCAGGGGCGGGGAGGGGAGAGCAGGGGCGGGGAGGGGAGAGCAGGGTACTGCCATGGCCAGTGAGGTTCTGAGGCTATGGACGCTGTAATTAACATGTGTTCCCGGGACCTACTAGGTGCGTGATACAGAGTTCCCAGGTAACTACTTAGCCTGCGAGATCACTGCATAAGTAAAAATTGTTAGCACGTTTAGCCAAAATTATTAAGTAAAATAATGATATTAATAACTGTGGAGCAAATTTATAAAGCAAAAGTAGAGCCTTTATTACTGCAGGTATGTTTTGATTTATCTACCACGCACTGTACTTAACTCTTTGTTGTACTGTGTCCCAACTCATGGTCCCGTGCCCAAGGTTAGCAGCCTATTGTTTTAAAAATATTTTATTAGAAGATTTATTTATTTATTTGAAATGCAGGATTACAGAGAGACAGAGTGAGAGAGAGAGGGAGGGAGGGAGGGGAGGAGGGAGGTCTTCCATTGCTGGTTCAATCCCCAGATGGCTGCAGTGGCTGGAGCTGTGCTGATCTGAAGCCAGGAGCCAGGAGCTTCTTCTGGGTTTCCCACGTGGGTGCAGGGGCCCAAGGACTTGGGACATCTTCCACTGCTTTTCCAGGCCACAGCAGAGAGCTGGATAGGAAGTGGAGCAGCTGGGACTTGAACCGGCGCCCATATGTGATGCCAGTACCACAGGCGGCGGCTTTACCCCCTACGCCACAGCGCTGGCCCCCAGGCTATCATTTTTAAAAGCGTAGTAGTAGCTTTAGCCTTAAAACGACATTTTCCCTCTTTTTTCTAGCACCCCCAAAATCACATGAGAAGAGCCCCTTTTACTGTTCCTGCGATGCAAGGAGACTCATTCTCTCTGAAATTTCATTCCACTTGCTGGGCCGTCTCCTTCTCTTCAGAAAGTGAAGGGGCAGGCATGTGGTGTCGTGCTATGGTGCCGCCAGGGACACCCACTTTCTGTGCCAGCGTGCCTGGGCTCGAGTCCTGGATCCACTGCCCACTCCAGCTTCCTGCTGAGGTGTGCCCTCGGGGGCCCAGGTGGTCGGTCCCGCATGGGAAGCCCAGGTCGAGTTCTCAGCTCTCAGGGCCTAGCCTAGCCCCAGCTCTGTGGGCATTTGGGGAGTGAGCAAACAGATGGGAGATCTCTCGGAGTCTGTCCCTCTGAAACAAAAATTTAACGAAAGGAAGCAGACACTACTCTAACATACCTACTGCTTAAGGCTTAACAATATGGAACTCTACTCCTTGTTAGTGTCCCTTTCCAGTTTGCTTTGAGATTCAAGAGAAAGCTATAGAATTTCTAAAGAAATTTCTAGAAGTAGTTAGTGAGACAAGGAAAGAGAACATCCAGTGTGAGCGTGCTGACCATAGGACTAGCTGGGGGGGCAGGGCCAGTCCACAGACATGGACGGAAGGATGCTAAGTAGGAGCCATGCAACAGCAGAGGCCCGTTCACGAGACTGGCCACGGAGCTCCAGTCTCTCTGTGCTCTGTCAGGCATCTGTACCATCTCTCCTACATGCAAGGCCTCTGGATCCCAGCATCTCGGCTCCTGCTAGTGCCCAGATGGACTCTCCTCCAAGGAAGCCAGGCGCCATGTGCAATTTGAGCTCAACAACCCTAAAAGGAATCTGGCCAAGATAGGAGAGTCGCTCTTGTGATAAAGTTGCTGAGAGGCAGAGGTGAGAGATCCTGGAGCCACTATTTCTGTGTCCATGACTTCATGTCTATCTGGGTTTTGAAGTCAATAAATAGACTGTTACATAGATTGAAGGGCTCTGGTGTGCAGCCTGTGGTACCACGAATTCTGTGTCTCTCCCAGATATGCATAGCCCCTGGTCTAAGTCGCTGAGTCACAGAGACCAGAGATGGTGTCTGTTACAGTCTCTTTCCTGGAAGTGTAGATGTGTTGAGTGTTGTCCCGAGCATAAGGCCAGTAGTGGTACAGCCAGCAGCAGGTGTACTGAGCCTCGGTCCAGGGCTCTTTGCAGATTTTGCTGCCTTTGACCCAGCTCCGTTCTCCGTGCCCTGGGCCGCTGAACTCTGCAGTCCGCCTCGCCTGAGCTCCCTTGCTGTCTTCCTTCCATTTGAACACGGTCAATGGGAGAAACCACCAGAATGCCGGAAGACAAGAGGAACGCGGTGGCAGACTTTATCAGAGTACACCCACCCTCCACCGCCTCTGACTGCATGCTGCATGCCGGCCAGGTAGCTCCTCTCCCACAGCTCTGGCTCTCCCAGATCCCCTGCCCCGCTTCCTAGGCCTAGGGCAGTCCCAGCTCCCTACCACTGCCGGCCCCTGGATCCTTCGTCATCTGCCATTGGTTCCTTCAATTCAGCACAAAATCCTGTGCATAGTAGCTTGTGTCAGCTCTCCGGAACGTGCCCTCTGCACTGTCCTGGGTTCTGGCTAATCCAGGTTCTCCCCTTCCTCTTGGGCCACTGGATCTGTGAGTCAGTAGCTTGTGCTGTGTGGTCTCCTGGCACAGGTGCCTGTCTTGATTTGTGAAACAGCTGGCTGCAGGAACGCTGCGTTCAGTTATACATTGACTAGTTCCATGTTTCTGTTCTATTTTTCATTTCAGGTTCACATTTTCCTTTGTTCTTTTCAAGGCTCTACACCAAGTAATGACTCCTAACACTGGGGACCCATAATCCCACCCTGCCCGGAACGGAGAGCCTCCTGCTAGAATAAGACCTACATTGTGCCTGGAGACGAAGGGAGACTATGGCTCCCTGCTCCCTTACTCTTTCTCCCCTCCCGACTTTCTAGGTCTTCATTTGTGAGCTGGGATTTTTGCTTCTCCAAAAGTGGGGCTCATCTGGGCTCTACTAGTAAAAATAGAGAAGTGTTCTTGATGGGTGGGAGGGACATATGTTTGGATTTGCTGTGTTTCTTAAAAGGGAAATAGCCAGTCCCCCCACCTTGCCTGCTTAGCGTCTGAGGCCGGGGTGACCTGTCCAGCACACAGAGGCTGAGTGGGTGCAGAAATGGCCTCCCAGAGATCAGCCCTAGTAGGCAGCGTCGCTGTGGCTGCCTGGGTTGCTGGGATGGCTACTGCCACCCACGGGGACTGACTTGACTCTCCCAGGAGGAGAGTCATCGCTTTGCTTCTGCTGCAGGCAGAACTCCAAAGGGTGCCGCTGGAGCCGAGTGTGCACAGCCGTGGGTGCCAGCGTCTAAGGAGAGGGGGCTCTAGTTTTAACAGCAGCCGATACATCCAAACACAGACAAATCAATCAGGGGACAGTGTTTCCCCGATAGGTCCCAGGAACTTCACGCTCATGCGTTACGATTCGTTGTCCTTTGAAATGCAACCGTAGACAAGGCAATAACTGGGCCCAGCTGGAGAGGCGGCGTGTGCAGAGGCCTGTTTCACACAGGGTTGTCAGCGGCACCATTCAACTCCCCTGCGTCTCATTTTGCTCCCAGCCTGTCATGGTCTCTGGTCCCCAGAGGCGGCACACGGAAGCTGGGGTCCTCTTCTGGGTCTGAGCGTGCCTGGTGCGAGGCCGGACGCCAGCCTCCTAGTAGCTGGGGTGCTTTGCTAGTTGTTACTTTGGGGAGACTTTGTGCTGGTTGACGAGTCTGGCCGTAGGAAAAAGGCAGACAAGGACTTAGCAGAGACAGCGCTTCTCACGTGGCCAGCACCTCTCTTACACCAGGGAGGGCTGCACTGCGTCACCACGGGCTTTGTGAGTTTTTAACCTGCTAAGTGAGGAGCTTGTCAGACCCCAGTTACTGCTTACTGTCACTTGCGCTCAATAAAATCATGGGGATTTAACACCGGAAAGGGCAATCTTAGAATAAAGGCAGTTCGCAGATCTGTCTCAATGAAAACGTCACCCTCTGTTTGTATTTTTGTCAGATTGTCCCCAGGGTGAATGAAGACCTCATCAGATACCAGCAGGAGTCTGAGGACTGGCATCCTGGCCTTAACTAGGCAAGAGGTGGGGGCAGAGCAGGTGTGCAGGGCTGGGGTCTGCTCATCCTGCTTGGGTTCCCCGGCCAAGGGGCGAGGTCGCTCCTTCCTTCCTCACGTATGTATCCGCTCAGTGCCTGTTTAATCAGCCCCACCTGCGATAGGGTCTCTCCTAGAGGCAGGGGTCTTAGCAGTGAACAAAGCAGACGTGCTGACCCCTGGTCCTTTCCGATCTGAATGGACGTCCCTACACACGTCAGCTTGCAAGGAGCAGGCCAGTGGTGAAGAAAAGCCGTTCGCTGACGTGTCCCGTCCACGCTGACGTGTGGCTCTCTGCCGCCGGTCTGCAGTTGGTTCTGCACACATCCCTGGCAGTGCCAGTTTTGTTGCTCCTTTTTTAGGCGCTAAGCAGAGTTTTTAGGGTATCATTGCCATTTCTTTCCTTTTTATGTTTTTATTATGTTTCTTATTTACATTTTTGTTAATATAAAAAGTTTCATGTACTTCCTTTTTTGTTACTGTGTTAACTTCTTAGAGGTGATAGTATGATGTTCGTTTTTCCATAATCTGCAGGTTGGTGATGATTTAAATCTCAATAAATTATCACTGATAGAACTCCTTTTCTTCCCTCTTCTTTGTGGGATTGCCATAAACACTCATCCTCCTATGCTAGGACCCTTAAATACAATCCTTATATTATTGCTTAATGGAATCTTTGGTCTTTTAAATCTAAGGGAAGAAAGGAGAAAGTATTTATATAGTCAGTTATATTTGCCTATGTATTTACCTTTCTGTGCACTTCACTTCTTCATGGGTTCAAGTCATATTCTATTTATTTATTTATTTATTTATTCTTTGATAGGCAGAGTGAGAGAGAAGCAGAGAGAAAGGTCTTCCTTCTGTTGGTTCACCCCCCAAATGGCCGCTGTGGCCGGCGCACTGTGCTGATCCGAAGCCAGGAGCCAGGTGCTTCCTCCTGGTCTCCCATGCGGGTGCAGGGCCCAAGCACTTGGGCCATCCTCCACTGCACTCCCGGGCCACAGCAGAGAGCTGGCCTGGAAGAGGAGCAACCAGGACAGAATCCGGCGCCCCAGCCGGGACTAGAACTTGGGGTGCTGGCACCGCAGGTGGAGGATTGGCCAAGTGAGCCATGTGGCCTCAAGTCACATCTAACAGCACTTCTTTCCGCCTGGAGGCCTTGCTGGAAGGCAGGCCTGATACAGTGGAAACTCCCGTCTCTGGTTGTGTGGCCAAGTCTTTCTCCGGCCCTCGAAGCTGCCCTGTGAAGGGCGCCTCTGCTAGACGTGCAGTTCTTGCCTGTTCATGCTTGCCTTCAGCACGTGGGCATCTCATTCCACTTCCATTCCATTCTGATAAGAAGCCAGCTGCTAGATTACTGTTCCCTGTGATGGGACATCTTCCAGGTTTTCTGTTCTTCTTTCAGCACTTTGACTACAATGCATGGCAGTGGGGACGTTGTGTTTATCTTACTTGAGTTTCTTGGATTTGTTGATCAGAGGTTTCCATCAGCTGTGAGAAGTTTCTGTTAATTTTCCAAACGTTGTGTCTGTCCTTTTTCTCTTGGACTCCTATTTTGCATGTGATGGTCTCCTGGTCTCTGCAGCTAGATTTATAATTTATTCTTTCTGGTCTCTTTAAAAAAGATTTACTTATTTTACTTGAAAGGAAGAGTTACAGAGAGAGAAAGGTGCTTGGGGAGAGAGAAGAGAGAGAAGAGAGAGAAGAGAGAGAGAGAGAAGAGAGAAAAGAGAGAAAAGAGAGAGAGAGAGAGAGAGAGAGAGACACCAATCTTCCATCTACTGGTTCACTTCCCAAATAGCCCCATTGGCCAGAACTAGGCCAGGCTGAAGCCAGGAGCTTCTTCCAGGTCTCTCACATGGTTAGCACGGACCCACGCAGCATTTTCCGCTGCTTTGCTAGGCACATTAACAGGGAGCTGAATTGGAAGTGGCGCTGCTGGGACTCGAACTGGTGCCCATATGGGATACTAACACTGAAGGAGGAGGCTTAACCTTCTAAGCCACAGGGCTAGCCCCCTTTCTGGTCCTTAAATTGGGTAATTTATACTGTTTTTACTCTGTTTTAAATATGTGTTTATTTATTTGAAAAGTAGAGCTACAGAGAGATCTTTTATTCCTGGTTCACTCCCCAGATGGCCACAACAGTGGGGGCTGAGGCTGGTTGAAGCCAGGAGCCTAGAACTCTGTCCAGTTCTCCCATGTGGGTGCAGGGTCCCAAGCCCTTGGGCCACTTTCCTCTGCTTTCCTAGGTGCGTCATCAGGGAGCTGGATGGGAAGCAGAGTGGCCGAGCTCAAGCAGGTGCGTGTGTGATTCTGGTGCTGGCTTCACCCACTGTGCCAGAACACAGCCCGTCTGCTGTCTTCTCTTAACCTCCGCTTGTTCTCTCCTACCATTTCAAACATTATGTTAAGCTTCTCTAGTGAAGTTTTGTTGGTTATTGTATATTTCAATCCCAGAAACCCCATTTAAAAATATTTTGTATCGATATTGTCATTTGGTGAGTAACTGTTGTCTTACCCAAGACATTCTTAAATGTGGTTTCCTTTAATTCTTTCAACATGTTTTCGTTCATTATTTTGAAGTCTGTTGCTAATTCCAACACCTAGGGCTCCTCATAGACCCTTTATGTTGAATGCTTCCACTTCTCCTCCCCACACCGAGTGTGGACCATACTCTCCTGTCTGTTAGCATGTCTCATATTTTTTAATTGAAAACTAGACATTTTGGTAACATAGTGACACTGTACTCTGATTTTTCTCTGGGGGATGGTTGTTGCTGCTTTCTGTTTATTTGTGATGCGTCCGGACTATGTAAAGATTATCTTCCCCAGGTAGCTGCTGCTGTCTCTGTCCAATTGTTGCTTAATTTTTAATCCTGGGTTTCTAGGAGCTGCCTCTGGGCCAGCATAGGTTAGTGGTTAGCCAGTGACCATTCAGAGACTGTTTGCTGAAGACCTGTGTACACTGAAGAGGGCAAACACCGTGAGTGCGGTCAGTTTACGCACTTGAGTGGCTCCTGCTTTCCCTTGGGCCCCCTGGTGTCTCCTTGGCATGTCTACCAGATCTCACGCTCAGCCAGAGGTGGATCCGTGTCTAGGGCGTCTCCTGGGCGTGCACACACAGTCTCGCACACCCATGTACCAGGGTTATGTGCAAGCTTATGAAAGCCCACCAGGGAAGTCCTGTTCCTGGTTCTCTTTATGACTTTGCTGGCTTGGCTGCCATTCAGTTGCTTGCCTCAACCAGCGTCACAGCTTCAGACTGGCGTTAACATTGACCATCCTCACTTATTTGCCACCATTTATAGTGGTGCCCAGGGAGTTTTGGTGTTTTTTCCTTTTTCTGCTTTGTTTCATTTTCTTGCACTCTACTCCCAGTCATGTCAGCCACTCCCACGGGCAGAGCCAGTGATTTCCCACTATAACAGAGCTACTGCCTCCTCAGAGCTAGCAGGGGGATAGAAACACCCCCACGCTAAAAGTCGACCCTGTCCAAATGTTCTTCATTAAATGTCGACCAATTTGCCGTATGTCTTTGGTCAATGTGGGGCCGTTTTTTGCAGCTCTGTCACTGTTTGCTGGGGAAGGGATTTGTAGAGCTTTCACTGGACTCCAGGAGTCTCTCCCCCTCCGTGCCTTGGCCCTGTGTCCCTGCCACGTCTGCGTCAACCCATCCCCTACCTCACGTTAAGAAGCAGGTGGGGGGCGGCGGATCTTACACTTACGCAGCACTGGGAAGTCAGGCTGCAGCTGAGGCATGGTGGAACGAGTGTGGTGCCTCTCCTAGAAATGTGCATTTTCCTTGCAGATTTTGAAGTTAAGTAGGTAGATAATAATTTTTAAAATTTAATTAATTACTTTTAAATTAACAAACAGGGAATAGAACATAAACTTCATAAAAATGCTGCTTTTATATAAAACTGTAAGAGAAATTTTACAGTTACGGAGGCCACTTTGGGGTAACCCTACAGGTATAATTTCATTCTTAGGAGTATTCCCATTGAAAAATAGAGATTAGGCTCAAAACAGTCAATAAAATATAATGTAGGCATTTTGGTAGGAAAGCTTTAGGACTAACTAAACTTAAAGGAAAAATCAAAGATGGCGGAATAGGAAGGGAGCACACCGATAGTCCGGGGAGAGACAGTTTAATAAAAGCGGGGATACTGCAGGTTCAAGGAAGAGTAGGGGAAGAAACAGCAGAGGAAACTCTTCTGGAACTAGTGATTCACAGTGGACCTT
>CM027399.1:2343300-2359023 GCA_015711505.1 Sylvilagus bachmani
CGGGTGTGCACGGCAGTGTGGCCTGATGGAGACTGTGACAGCCTCTCCCATGGTCGGCGCTGTGAGGGTGTGCACAGCAGAGTGGTTGATGGTGACTATAACAGCCTCTCCCTTGGTCGGTGCTGTGAGGGTGTGCACGACAGAGTGGCCTGATGGAGACTGTGACAGCCTCTCCCATGGTCAGCGCTGTGAGGGTGTGCACGACAGAGTGGCCTGATGGAGACTGTGACAGCCTCTCCTGTTCACTCCCTTACTTGCGGTTCCATGACAGGCACCAGGGGGCTCCGTGACCCACTTCCTGGCCCTGGCCTGTGTTGTTGCAAAACAAGATCCCTGTGTCATGGATCTCGGCTCCTCCATAGAGCCGAATGCAAGCGTTCCCTTGCTCCTGGACAGCCCTGGGAGTGTTACAGCAGAGAACATTGCCGAGGGCTCACGCTCAGCTCCTCCACTCTTCACGGCAGCCGGGTGAGTGCAGTTCCTCCATCCTCTGCCTTCTGCACAGAGGTCAAGCAGCTCGCCCAAGGTCATGCAGCTCCTGTCCGGCTCCCGCATCCCCACAGGGCAGACCGCCCTGTCCTGTCCCACCTTCACGCCCTTACACACGGTCCAGTGACCCGCGCTCGGGCCTCCTGCGCTGCCTGCTCCACCACTCGGCCCCAGGCTGCCCACCCTGCGGGGACCTCAGACAGAAGTGAGTTCATCTCTGGACTCTCGCAGCTCACATAGCTCCAGCTGCTCCCCGCTCGGTGCCTCGCGTTCCCGTTCCTTTTCACATCTCGTTTTCAGAAGGCAATTTTAGCGCCTTTCACATCTTCTGCGGTGATTAGCATTCATTCCCACATAGTATGTGTTCAACAAATCCTGGTGCTTGATTATGTTGCTTTAAATGTGGGCTATTACCTACGAAGGCAGGAATGAATCTCCTGGAATTGATGTTGTGCAAAGCAATTTGAGGATTTCACTGTCATAATTCAGTTTCCCAATACCTCCTTACTTAATAAATAATTTAGTTCTAAAACAAAGAAGGAATAATGTATCTGACTATTTCCAGGAAATGATCCACTGGAAACAAGAAAAATGATTGAAAACCTGCTGAAGGCAAATCTATAAATAATATTCAGTGTCAACTGTGCTATTTCATTGGAAAAAAAAATCCCCTGCTGTGCAACCGAAGTTTTGGGTCGTTACGCCGAGGTCCCGAGGGCCTCCCGCGCTCGGGGTTATATCAGCAGGCACAACCTTTTTCTGCCCATATCCAGAGGTTCTTGGGGCCTCCAGCGCCACTGGCCCTGCCCGCGGGCTCCCATGCCTTCTCCCCTGAGCAGCAGAGACATGTCTTCTCTTTCCTGGTTTTAAAACTGCATTGCAGACAAGGTAACGGCAGCTTGTGTTTCAGCCATGATGGAAAACAGTATGGAGTTTCCTTAAAAAAAAAAAAAAAAAAAGAGCTACCGTAAAACCCAGCAGTCCTGCTCCTGCTGATCCGCCCAAAGGAAATACAAGCAGTGTCTGCAGGAGACGCCTGCTCTCCCACGGGCACTGCAGCTCTGTTCACACAGCCAGTCGAGGGAGACAGGCCAAGGGGCTGTCACAGAGACACAGGCAAAGAGAACGTGGACTCTCCTGAAGCCGTGGATGGAGGAGAATCCCGTCACTGGGACCACATGGATGAGCCTGGAGGGTGGGATGCTAAGTGAACAAGGGGCAGACACTCACTGCCTGGCCTCATCTTTGTGTGGAGTCTGCAAGGCTCAGCTCACAGAGGGAGAGGGCGGAACAAAGGTCCCCAGAATCCGGGAGATGGGAGAAGTGGCGAGATGTTGACCAGAGGGTGCAGACTCAGTTACAAGAACAAGTTCTGGGCACTGATGTACGGCGTGGGCAGTGAGGGATGGCTTAACGCACTTGACTGCATGTGAGATGGTTTCAAAAATGAATGGGGTTTACTACTTTCCATGAGCTTTTGGGGGCCTCCTCACCATGTATCAGATCACTGCATTGTAGACCTGACACATGAGCAAGCTTTGTCAATTAAATTTTTAAAAATTAAACATTTACTCAGAACCAGCATTTAAACATCCCTGGGACCTCGGGACATTCCAAGTGAGAGGTTGTGACTTTTTGAAGAGCCGGGAAGGCACAGATCGGTGCCCAGATGACTGTCGTAGGGGAATGTTGAGAGATTGAGCCGTTTGCCACAGCGCACTCCAGCAGTCGCAGGAGCCACAGTGGAAGTCGACCGATGTCTTGTTATCTCCTGTGGTTGGCAGGAATGCAGTTGGCAGGAGCTGGCCCTGTGGTGTGATAAGCTAAGCCTCTGCGTGCGGCACCAGCATCCCATCTGGGTGCTGGTTCGTGTCCTGTCTGCCCCTCTTCCGATCCAACTCTCTGCTAATGGCCTGGGAAGGCAATGAAAGATGGTGCGAGTGCTTGGGCTCCTGCACCCATGTGGGAGACCTGGAAGAAGCTCCTGACTCCTGGCTTCGGATCAGCCCGACTCTGGCTCTTGCAGCTGTTTGGGGAGTGAGCCAGCAGATGGGAGAACTTTGTCTCTCTCTCTGTCTCTCTGATAAATAAATACAATCTTTAAAAGCAAACTGGAAAAACAGTAGTTGGCGATAATGTTTTGAATCCCGTTGGGGGAGGTTGTAGGTGCCATCTTCAACTGCCATGGGTAGGTTTCGTTGGAGAGTTCTTAGAATGGGCCCCTCCTAAGAGCATTTGACTTAGGATTTTTCAGCTTTACAGTCATGCAAAAGAATACCCATGTCCCCATCCTGTTTTCACGTCCAGTGAAACAGTATCCAGCAAATTACATGAGACATTCAACACTTCGTTATACAATAGGCTTTGTTTTCCACACTGCTGCTAAGTGGTCTGAGTGTGTTTAAAACAGGTTAGGGTGAGCTGTGCTGTTCAGAGGTTAGGTGTTTCACACACATTTTCTGTTGAAGTGTTTCAGCCCGTGATGGGTGTGTTGAGATACAGCCCCAGCAGAAGTGGAGGGGCATCGGCAGCTGTCGACCTCTCCTTGCCCGTGGTGTGAGCTGCTCAATGGGGCTCTCTCCCACATAGGACTCTGTTTAACTCCAGTGTAAGGCTCATGGGGAAGACTTCAGCATGCAGCGCCCAGGGAAGTGCCCTGCAGCAGATTCTCTGTTGCACGGGACGCATTGCCCAGTGAGCGAGTGTTTCTCAAGGCCACTGGCGGGTGTGGGGGCAGCAGCCTACTCTTGAGGTCCAGGGGCTTCTCCCTCTACAGTGGTTGTGTTCCCACGGTAACCACAGCAGGGCACATCCGATTAGATGTTAAGTACGCTGAAAAGGTCTTTGATAGAAATAAATTCCTCGGCACATCATTTGATAGAAACACGTTTTAAAGTAAATGATGGTTCTTTCTGTGTCTTGGTTAACCTGAATGTTCGCAGCTATTTTCCTGTATTGTTTTTCCTGAGAGAGAGTGGGGACAGGTGCAGTGGTCAGGGTGTGTGCAAGCTGTGAGGAAGGGGAGTCCCAGAGGCAGAGGGGAGCTCATGGCGGGGTGCGAGCAGGCTGTCTTGGGGGCATTGGGCAGGTCCCACAGAGACAAGCAGGAGTCAGAGCTGAGAACGTGTAGGTAGGGAGGGGCAACGGACACAAGTCGCAGGATGAAGATGGAGTTCAATGAACCAACACATATTTATCGATTATCTGCTAAATGTCACCATGCTGCACATTTATACTCATTCCTAATAGGAAAGTATGTGAGATCCACCTCAAGAACTGTATCCGTAAGGTGCAGAGAACAGACAGAAGACACGAAGCGTCGCTGAGAAAGGGAGACACTGACTTTGCAGACTGACAAGAAATGCAAGGAGGCTAAGTGGTAAAGACCTATGCTGGATTTAAAATACCAAATAAGAAATTCAGAGTTGGGAATATATAAGGATTTGATTAAAGGTTTATTTATTTGAGAGAGAGAGAGAGAGCACGCACGAACGAGAGAGCACTCTTCAATCGCTGGTTCACTCCCCAAATGACCACAACGGTTGGGGCTGGGCCTATTAGGAGCTGGGAGCTTCTTCTGTATCTCCCATGTAGGTGCAGGGGCCTAAGGACAGACTTGGGCCGCCGCCTTCCACTGCTTTCCCTGGCAATCAGCAGGGAGCTGGATAGGAAGTGGAGCAGCCGGAACTCGGCCCGGCGCCCGTATGGGAGGCCAGCACCGCAGGCGGAGGCTGTACCAGCTACGGCGCAGCGCCGGCCCTGTATGAGGATTTTAGCACAGGAGTCGGCGCTGTGAGATGCCTTCCAGAAGGAGAGCGCGGCTGAAGCTTCAGAACACAGGCGTTGTCCCCGCGCTTGGGGCGGGAGGGCTGGGGAGACCTGGCACCTGCACAGTGGAGCTCATCTCTGCAAGACTGGACGTGCCCCTTGAGGGGCGTGGCCAGGGAAGCCAGGTGTCTGGGAGTGCTGCCCGATTGATCATTCATTCACTCTTCAGCAAACGTTTATTGAGTTTCGGCTTTGTAACCAGCACTGTGGGATGTGTCAGGGATTCAGACGCAAGCTTGCTGTCCTCAGAAATCTCGCGCAGTGCAGCCTGGGGCTGGTCTCTGAGGAGATGTCCCCAGGTCAGAGCAAAACGAAACAAGTGAAGTAGAAGGTGGAAATCAGCAGGCAGCCCCCCAGTGTCTCTGTTTATCCTGAGCCTACATCTTTCAGGTGGGTTTCTGTCTTCTCTGGTGTGAGAATGCTCTTTTCTGCGATGCGATGTTGGTAATGGATTGTAGTGTATTTTAAAATGGTATTACTTAGCAAAACAGTTAGCCAGCACTCTCTCTTTATGGGAGCGTTTTACAGGCCTGCGAAATTTTCAGCATCGGGAAACAGTGTCTGCTTCTCTCTCTGACTTGAAGGTTGTCACAGATTGCAGATGAAAGATAAGTGCCAGAGGGGTGGTGGGCAGAGCAGGTGCTGGGGGCAGTCATGGACGGGAGAGATGGCCATTTTCATCCTCGGCAGCAGGAATGTTCCCTTAGGAAGGCGGTATCCACTGAGCTGGCAGGAGGACCAGCTCTGGGCCCCAGGGCTGGTGCGCAGGCAGCCCCAAGCCTGAATCCCGAGTCTGACCACAGACCCAGCTTAGGAGAAGCATCGGGGGCCTCTGGGGGAGCTGGCTAAGAGCAGACAGCAGGAGCACTTCTTGGATGGCCTTCTCTGCCTCCGCTGGGGGCCCCACTGCACTGCCCTGGGGATTTGTCCTCTGATTCACCCCTGGGATCTTGGCAGTCAACATCCCCCACTGGGCTCCGTCTTGACTTTGATGATCTTCTGTAACCCGTAAGACTCTCTGGGCTGCTTGGGCAAACTCAGTCGCAGGACCAGCTCCCCTGGTGTGGAGAGGGCCCGGGAAGGGTGGCTGGGTCTTGTCTGCTCCCCAGCCTGGGCTCAGCCGAGATGAAGGATCAGCCAGAGCTGAGCCGCCTGTGCTCGGAGGCGCCAGCGCCAGCTGCTCTGGTGTTGGTGCTGGACCTTCGCGTGGGCAGTGAGGAGCATGGGAGGGAGGCAAGCGCTGCTCTAAGCACAAGGGAATGGGGCGGCCGGCCGAAGGACAGCTGTGCAGCGTGCTGTGCTCGGGGGCTTCACTGTCTGGGCGGCCTTCGTCTCCTGGCCTCCCTGCTGGCTCCGGCTGCAAATGAAAGTCTGATTTTGTTCATGAATGTGTTGCAAGCTTCAAGCCTGGGTCTTGCCGACACAAGCAGGCCAGAGGCAGAACTGTGTCTGGACACCACTCGGCGACTCCAGCTCCTGGGGGAGTTGCTTCCAGAACGCAGGCGCGACACGACACTTTGTTTGTTTATTTGTTTGTTTGCCCTTCCAAGCAGAGGTTCCACTTCCATGGTCAGAGGTCGGCCTGGGGGTCTCATGAGCGTAGACCCCTGGGTCCCAGGAGACCGACAGCTGCAGGCCACGCTTGGAGGATGCTGTCCTGTTTGGCGTTTTCCTGTTGCCTTGCCGAGTTTTCTAGTCCTCCAGTCGTTAACTGTCCAGGTGAGCTGTTTGCGGGAGTCCAGGAACGAACGCTTTCGCCCGGGGACCTGCATCCTTCGACGGCGGGAGCCCCGTTCTGTTTGCTCTCTGCTCTCCCCTGGGAAAGGGCTGGGGGGGTTGTCCCCGCTCCGTGAAGGGCCTTTGGAGGGATTCACGACACCCTGTGACTGAGGGAGCCGTGAGCACCCCACCTCTTAGGAATACTTTAAGTCTCCGTTTAAAAATAGCTGCAGGGTTGCACCTGGAATACAAATGAATTAGAAAGAAAGTCACCAAGTGGAATTTTAATAGCGCCTCAGGGGCAGGCCTGCTCTTCGGGTGCCATCAGGCCGACCACGAGGCTCTTCTTTTCTGTTTCTTTCCCCCAAAAGCCTTGCAGAACAGCACGCATGTGAGCAGACAGGGATTTTGTCATCTTTGCTTCTTTGAGGTTTAAAAATATCCTTGTGAAGGGATGCGTGTCCGTCCTCTCTCCTCACGTATCAGATCTCTAGCTGAGCACCTAGGAGCTGGCACACAGCACCTTCTGACGAGGGACCGAGGACTGTGGGGCCTGTGCTGGGAGCGCGAGTCCAGGGAGACGCGGCCCCTGCAGCTTTCTCCCCTGCAGAGGTGGGAGAGCAAATGCACCAGTCCCGTGAGGGCTCCTGGTGTGCCGTGCGCCAGGGAGTCCCCACGGGCCTGTGGAAGAGCCACCAGGAGCTGAGTCAGCAAGGAGTCAGAGTGTGTGTGCGTGTGTGAGTGTGTGTGTGAGCGTATGTGTGTGTCAGAGTGTGTGTATGTGTATGTGTGTGTCAGAGTGTGTGTGTATGTGTGAGTGGGTGTATGTGTGTGTCAGAGTGTGTGTCTTTGTGTGTATGTGTGTGTCAGTGTGTGTGTGTCAGAGTGTGTGTGTCTATGTGTATGTGTGTGAGTGTATGCGTGTATGTGTGAGTGAGTGAGTGTGTGTGTGTGTGTGTTGGGGGAGGGGGTGGCAGGGGACACTTCTGCAGGAGAGAAGGGCCTGGCGTTGTGGAGAGGCGAGTGGAACGCCAGCAGAGCACAGGGACGCAGTAGGAAACGCAGTGGGCAAGTCCGAGGGGAACAGCTCAAGAGTAGACTTGTGTGGGGGCTGGTGTTGTGATGTAGTGGGTTAAACCTCTACCAGCATCCCGTATGAGCACTGGTTCTAGTCCAGGCTGCTCCATTCCCATCCAGCTCCCTGCTGATAGCCTGGGAAAGCAGCATAGGATGGCCCAAGTGTTTGGGTCTCTGTACCCATGTGGGAGACCCAGATGAAGCTCCTGGCTCCTGGCTTGGCCCAGTGTAGGCCACGATGACCATTTAGGGAGTGAATCAGTGGATAGAAGACCTCTCTCTCTCTCTCTCTCTCTCTCTGTACCTCTGCCTTTCAAACAAATAAAAAAAAATTAAAGTGAACTTCTTTGTACATGGAATTGTCTGGGTGTTATTCTGTAGGTCAAAGAAAAACTAAGAGAAGGATGCCATTGGATTTACTTTTTTGAACACCGTTTTCTGATGGAGTAGGGAGTGCACTGGAAGACGCGAGAGACTGACGTGGTCATGTGCTTGGCAGTGGTGGCAGCGATCTGGGTGAGCAAAGATGAAGGTTTGAACGAGGCCAGGAGTTGGGGATGAAGAGTGGATAAAGCGAGTTTAGAAGGCACAACAGTCCGAAAGGCACTCTACACCCAGAGGGTGTGGCCGGGAGACGGGGTGCCACTGGGGGAGAGGCTCTCAGGAAGGGACTGGCTGTGCAGCCTGGAAGGGAGCCCTGGTTTGTCCGTTTTGAGGCCCCCGGCCCCCGGCCCTTAAGGAGAGCAGGTTTCAAGAATCGGCTCAGAGGCAGGAGGCAGATCTCGGTGTTGACGAGCAGAGAGGAGGGAAGAAGCTAAGTTAGTGCTCAACTGTGAAGTCTAAACTGTGGAATTAAACCATCTGCCTCCTCGGAGTAGGGCTTCCTTCTAATCCCCTGTGCTCATCGTGTCTACACCGCGTTCCTGAGGGTGACAGACAACTCTGGAGATGCAATGCCTGATCAGTCTGGGATAGAAAACAGTAATTGGGATATCTGTTAATTATCACTGCATTCACAATGTTGTTAGCGTCCCGTACTGACAAGAGCTCCTGGTGTAGCAGGGGTCCCTGGAGAAGAGCTTGCTTGTGGAGGTAAACGCGGATCCACGAGGGGCTGTGCAAAGCCGAGGACGTGGACATGCAGCATGGCAGACACAGAACCCTCGACGGTTCTCCTTGTTCCTTCTTCCTCCCCAGCTGCGTGGTGCGGAGCAGGAGGGGAAGCAACAATGATGAAGATGTCTACATGAGATTGATTACGTGCTTGGAAGGCCCCGACTGCGCCAAGTGTGTGTCAGTGGTCTGTTCCGGTTAGCACTTCCCACAATTCTGGGTGACTGTTAGCATCGCCCTTTTGGCACTGAGGAGCTTGGAGGCTGGGTCAGTGGGAGTCATGGCCCCTGGGCACAGGCAGCCCTGGCCCAGTCAGAAGAGCCGGGCTTAGCCAGCTTCTTCGCAGATGCACTGGCCCTCAGCTTCTTTACTGGCAAGACAGGGGTCAGTTCAAAGTTCCCCTGAGACGCTCTTTGTCTATAAAATTCAACCAACTGCTTCCTCCTGAGCTTGCTGGTGCCTCTGGCCCCAGGCCCCCAGCACACATGCCTTTGCACAGGTGACGATGACCAGTGGGCGTGAACGTATTCATGGCAGCCCCACACTGGGAAGCAGGCAGCTCTATTTCTGGGGGCTCTGTCTGCCCGGCCTTGTGAGTTGCACCAGAGGGACATGAGAATCCAAGCTGTGGTCTCTCCTTGAAAATTCCCCATCTTGTCTCCTCCTGGTGCCGTTTTTCCTCGACAGACTCCGTGTTGCTACTAATTTTTCACCTGTCCAGGAATCTTCATTTTCACATTATCCACCACTGTTCGCCTCTTAGGTTTTAACCTTTCACCTTTGACCTGCCGTCTTGGAAAGGTGAACACCTGCAGAGTCCTTCCTGAAGTAGCCACAGCGTATCCTCTGACACCCCACTCTGCACACGGGCTTTCTTACCAAGTGTCATTGAGGGGGAGATAGCACGGTGATTGGTCAATGTGTGCGTCATTCTCAACAAAAGCATTAACTCTGGAACCAGAATGACCTTGACGTCAGAAAGATCTAGAACTAGGTCTCTTCCTAAATGTGAAAGGGCTCATCCGTGATGGCCAGGAATAGTCCCAAGAGTTAAGAAGTTCTCACAGCAGGATCTGGTTCTCAAAACGTGGCAACTGTCGGCTTATGACAGACGGAATAATGATTCGGCAGAAGCCCTGCTCTGTTGACCTGGTTCTACTTCATTCAGCCACATTATGGAAGAATCGCTGGCGTGTGGGTGCTACCGCTGCCGGTTATGGAGGCTGCTTGTGCCAGGCACTGTTGTAGCCCTTTTACTGCATGGCCCCATCTTAAAGAACAACGCAGGGCTCAAGGGCACGCGCAGCTCTTCCAAGGTCGTGTGGGAAGGGGTCAGTGTGCTGACACTGGTAGGAGCAGGAGGCAGTCCGTTCCCTCTTAATGTTCTTACACAGATTTCTCCACGACTTTACCCGAATTCTGGACACTTTTTGTCTTTACTGCCTCTCTCTCTCTCTCTCTCTCTCTCTCTCTCTCTCTTTTTTGACAGGCAGAATGGACAGTGAGACAGAGAGAGACAGAGAGGAAGGTCTTCCTTTGCCGTTGGTTCACCCTCCAATGGCCACCGCGACCAGCGCACCGTGCTGATCCGAAGCCAGGAGCCAGGTGCTTCTCCTGGTCTCCCATGAGCTGCAGGGCCCAAGCACTTGGGCCATCCTCCACTGCACTCCCTGGCCACAGCAGAGAGCTGGCCTGGAAGAGGGGCAACCGGGACAGAATCCGGTGCCCCAACCGGGACTAGAACCCAGTGTGCCGGCGCCGCAAGTGGAGGATTAGCCTGTTGAGCCATGGCGCCGGCTCTTTACTGTCTCTTGATGTTTTGTTATGACGACTGTATTAGTGATTTATTGCTGACTGTCCTAAATTCACTGGCTTTGAGATTCAGTCTGGTGTTCTGGAATTTGGTTTACAAGTTCGTCTTCTTTCTCTCCTAGTCTTTTTGAGAACGT
This sequence comes from Sylvilagus bachmani, assembly GCA_015711505.1. Taxonomy (NCBI): domain Eukaryota; kingdom Metazoa; phylum Chordata; class Mammalia; order Lagomorpha; family Leporidae; genus Sylvilagus; species Sylvilagus bachmani. The sequence continues at coordinate 2,353,476 of CM027399.1, forward strand.
TGACATGGTCTCCTTCTCTCATTTTTGTCTGGTGCTCTGATTTCTTGAACTCAGCATTGGAGACGACACTTTCTCACCGCGTGGCGATTTGAGCGCCCTTCTGTAACCCTTTCTGGTTCCATTATCTTTACTGAGAACTGAAAGTGAAAGTGGCTTTTATTGTAGAACAACATGGTCTTTCCCCAAAGTACTTAGGAAGGAATGATACAAGGCTTTATGTGGGCTCAGCGAGATTTGCTACACAAGGGAATGGCCACCAAACACCAGGATCTGTCCCAATCCAGTGTGAGGGGTGGATCTGGGAGCGTCAGCTCTGAGGGCCTGGCCTGGTTGGCTTTTGCTCCGAGTTGAGGGTCAGTGTGACCACGAGCAGGGATTCCGCCGTGAGCCGAGAGGGCTGAGAGTCGTTCAGAGAGCAGAGTCCGCGATCCATCGGGAAGAACGGAGCTTCAGAGGTGAGGAGTCAGGGCTGCGTTGGAGAGGTCGGTGTTGAGACCAAAGGCCAAGTCTGCAGGCTGCACAGTATACTTGAGCCCTCCCTCCTCTGAAGACAAACCCATGTGTCCCTTCTCCAGATAGCCCCGGTGCTTCCACTGTTGTCCTCTTTCTTGTGTGTGTTTCCTGTTCCAGGATCCGGTCCAGAAGCCACAGTGCGTTTAGAATTGCCCCATTTGATCAGTGTACAGGGTGCATTGTGAAGTATGTCTTCCCGAGAACTCTGTGCAAATTGCGTTTCATGTAAATCAAATCAAATGCTCACAACAGAAATTGCAAAGGTAGCCCACAGTGTCCATTCTCTGTCTTCTACCTACGGAACATATTTGAACAATTTCCCCATCATACTCCTAAATTGTTGCCTATTAGTCCCGGAAAGAACAGATGCTTAATCATACAAGATACTTAGCATACAACTCCTCGTTTATGGAAGATGACTTAGAGATACAAGGCGTCCCAAGACCCCTTCCCCACCTGGGACATTAGCTGTCCATGCTAGCCTGCCGGCCTTGGGGACTTAGCACTGGTCCCATGGGTGGGGGGTCCTGGTCTTTGCAGACAGCGCCCTGGAAGGTCCAACACAGAAGGTGGATCCTGAGCCACCACGCAGAAGGTGGTGTTGAGTCCTCGGGAGCTTACTGCAATACTGCTTGGTTTGTCCTGTGACTAGTTGCTACTGAATGTTGCTTGTATTTATCAGGTAGCACTGGGGGCTGAGACTGGTTTTACAGTAGTGAGTTTTTTTTTTAAGTTCTCAAACTTGTATTATGAATGATCATGGACGATAGAGTTTGAGGGATTCCGGAGGTCACGTCTACATCTGATTGCAAGAGTCCTTGACGTATTTACGACAGTTAACACTGTGCCTTTCTGAGGCTCCTCCCGAGTGTTTCTGGGGGTCTGGCTGCAGGAGTAACTGTGCGTTTCTTCATTTCTTCGCATGTTTTTGTCTTTCTTCCCTTCTTCCCTCCTTCTGTGTTTAGCTTCCTCTTCTCTTTCTACCTTCTTTTTAAAAATTTCATAGATGGTGTGAATGAATAATTGATCAGGTTTCTCTTTTGTTGTCTCCTGAGAGAACACTTAGAGCCAAATTAATGGTCCATCTTTAGCGAGTGAATGGAATTCACTTTAGCAAGTAGATAAAGCTCTGGGCCACACATTTGAACATCAGTCTTATTTATGGTTCCATTTTTGTCTCTCCTTTTTCTCTTTCTCTTTCTCATAGGTTTGTGTCTTGCAGTGTGTAGGTGGATTCTGATATCCCTTTAATTAGCCTTCCATCTTTTTTAGAATGAGGGCATAAGTAAATATCGAATAGCAGGTTGGTTGCTCCTCTCTGCTGACGTACAGAAATGAGGTTACGATAGCATGATTGATGAGCTGTAGTGGCTTTTAGGGATCAACGTATCCTCTCATAAATACTAACGAGCCGGCCCTTTCATACTTCCTTCCATTGTGGGATCAGCTTGGGACTTTTGAGGGCCTGCCCTCCCCTTCCTCCCACCTAATCCGCCCCTGCTTTCTCCTCTCTGGGCACTGCTGTCTCTTTGAGAATGTCCCTGGGACCCAGACGTGCAAAGGGGGGTGTGGAGCCACACCCTCAGGGCCTCAGCTGGCTTCCTGCTCTTGTGCGCATCACTCAGGTCCTTACAGCGTGCGCCTCACCTGCCCCCTCTCCAGGTCGCTTTCCTGAGGGAAGTCTCCCCTCCTGCTGCCATCTGGGAACGTGGCCTCGTCTTCCCCTGGCGGTGGCTTCATCTCTTCCTGCTTCTTTTCCCCAAAAACCGAGCTCAGAAGTCTTCACACAGCCGCCTAGTGCGTTCCCAGCCCTCAGCCTGTTCACAGGCCCCATGGCCCCGGCTGTGGCTCCACGTGTGGCCCTGTGGCCCGGGCGCCTCTTCCCAGTGTGTGCCTGGTGCTTCCAGGAGCCGGCCCTGCGAGACAGCCGTCCGGGCCCCGCAGCCGTCTTCAGATGTCTCCTCCCATCTTCCTCTCTGCCTCTGTGTGTCCTGCTGAACTTTTATCTTCTCTCTCCTTTCTCCCACGAATCTTTGCTCTGTTGAACCTGCAGCCACAGTGTTCGTTCGACCTCTCTCACTCATTTGTGGGTAAATTCCAGGAGCCTATTGTGAATCCTGCGCCATCCTTTATTTCTTGGGGGGTCACAGCTTTGCTTTTATGCCCCCAGCTCCTTATCTGCTGTCTGCAAAGATGAACAGAACTTCGCTGTCCAAGGAAAAGAAAATGGGAGATTTAAAATGGGAGCAAAGAAAAAAGGCAAAAGAAAGAGCTCCCCGCCCTGGCTGCCTCCTCGCCTCCAGCCCCCGCCTGCCTCTCCCACTTTCCAAGCTTGCGAGCAGGCTCCTTGCCAGTCCCCCCCCCCCCTTGTGCCCTGTCTGCTCCCTGCAAGCTTGGCCTTGGAAGGCTACTTCCGCTCCCGGAAGGACTGGAAGCCTCACGCTCCAGGTGGTCCTCCCATCGGGTGCTGCGGCGTCTCTCGTGCTGCGTGTGGCCAGCTTCCTTAGCGCACTCCTCACCCTCCCCTGCCGGCGACCTGGCCGTTCTTTCCGCCTCTCTGGGCTCCCCTGCCCTCGTCAGGCTGACGGGTTCTTGTCCCTGCGGGCTGAGAGCGCTGGCTCTCCTCCCAGGTCTCTCTTCACTTCCTTCCCAGTTAGGTTCAGCGTGCTTACAGATAACTTAAAACCCCTCCCCTGCCGCTGACCCCAGGACCGCCCTCCCACCTACTCTAATGTCCTGGCATGTCCTAGACCTCGGTTCAAAACCCTTCGGCCACTTCCCTTCCATAAGGCTGATGTCCGGAGTTTTGGTCGCAGAACACGTGCCGTTCCTGCAGGTCGGGGAGAGTGGCAGAGAGGTTGAGAGCGGAAGCGTCAGGTCAGAGGGCTGGGTCCAGTCCTGGCTCTGGTGCCCCGGGAGCTTGCGCAGGTTATGTGGCGTCCTGTATATGCACATGGAAGTGCCCAGCAGACACCACTACCGTGACCTCAGGCTGCAGGCACAAGCACGGGCCATGTGTGGCTCGAGTTAGAGGGGAAGGCATGGGGGCCCAGGGCTTCCGTGGGGTTACTCCAGTATGAGGAGGGTCGCCTGATCCCAGGGGGCTCGGGAGCAGGACGGAACACGGCAGGGGCTGACGGCTCCTCTCGGCTTTGCCTCACTGTCTGCTTCCTTCTCCTGTGTCCCCTGGGAGCAGAGGGTCCCCTAGCTCCTGAGGCTCAGCACCCCTGGAGCAGCTGACCAGCAGAGAATCCGACGTCCTGGGAGAAAGCGTCCTCCCGGGCCAGCTCTTGTCACGCATGAATGCCGGTCCAGGCAGCTGTGTCGAGGTGACAGTGACTGGGGGCTTGGAGCGGATGCAAGTTTGATTGTGGGAGCGACTGAAGACAGAGGCAGTTCTCCTAGAGACAGGTGTGGCTTGCTGAACACCTAAAAGGTATGTGCCCCCTTTTATCTTCAGTCTCATTCTTTTCCCATGATCTTTTATGACCTGTGCACTGGATCAACTCAGTGTGGACATGTACACCCTAAGTCTTAAGCCACTTACCAGGTGTCCAGGTATAGAATGTACAAGCCTCCTCTCTCTCTCTCTCTCTCTCTCTCTCTCTCTCTCTCTCTCTCTCTCACACACACACACACACACACACACACACACAGAGTTGGTCTAATTCATCACTTCCCATAGGTCAGCTGTCTTCTGTAGTGTGTCTTTTCTACCTCATCCTACCCGAAGCCATTCTTCGTCCCTTGGACGCTGCAACACTCGCCCTCTCTGCACTGCTTTGTCACGGCTCCAATGCCATCTGACATCCTTTCTCTCCTGGGTGGACTGGAAGCCTTGGGAAGGCAGGGGCATAGTGCCTGTTCATGGCCGATGGCTCCCAACAAGGTCCCGTCCGCCAGGGTGCAGCGGCCTTCCCCACGCTGCTACCCTTCCTTCTGAGATAAAGTGGTCCCGTACGCAGGTTCCTGCCACTTTCTCGTTGCCAGATGCTCTTCCTCGATGGCGGCCTTGTGCCGAGAATAGCAGTTCCCCTAATGGCTTCCTCTGGCTTTGAGAGAGGATTGTCAGCAGGACAAGGCTGGGATCTATTGGATGTTCTGCGTGTAGCAGAGCTGGCCTCCAGGAGATAGTGGGATTCCTGGCATCGCGGCCAGAGCCAGATTCAGAGGACGCTTTGCCGTCTGTATTGGGAAACTGCTATTTATTCCTGCAGCTGGAGGAGTGTTCTGCGCTGGTCACCTCCACCAGCACCACTTCCGGCCGCCGCTCCTATTTCAGGAGACCCTCCGGGAAATCTCTGTGACATCACCTTGTAGCAGGTGCTCGTTTCTGGAATTCACAGCAGGTGCCTGCCGCCTGTTATTTCCTAAGTAGGTTAAACCAGATGTGTGTCCCCCCACCCTGACTGGAAGGAAGGCTGGGCAGTCCCACGAGAGGTGAGAACACGTGGTTGCAAGGTTCATTCCAGAACTCTGTTGAGTAAACCTGCTGGCTTCCTTTCTTTGTTTCTGCTGGGAGACACGCAGAGGGAAGTGCACCCCTCACTGGATGTGCCGAGGAAATTGGCACTAAGGAGTCCCTATCCACCCGTGCAAGAATTTACTGGAATGTTCTGTGGAGCAAGGATCACTGTTCCTTAGAAGATCTGGGACATTTACACAGAGGACATAGTGCTGAGCAGTTACTGGACTTCTCTTCCTCTGGGCCTGCTGTGTTCTGTTCTCTGGGGTTAGCCTCTCCTCCTCGTCCTCTGGACCTACTGTGTTCTGTCCTCTGGGCCTACTGTGTTCTGTCCTCTGGGGTTAGCCTCTCTCCTCCTCGTCCTCTGGGCCTACTGTGTTCTGTCCTCTGGGGTTAGCTTCTCTCCTCCTCTTCCTCTGGGCCTACTGTGCTCTATTCTCTGGGGCTAGCCTCTCCTCCTTGTCCTCTGGGCCTACTGTGTTCTGTCCTCTGGGGTTAGCCTCTCCTCCTCGTCCTCTGGGCCTACTGTGTTCTGTCCTCCGGGGTTAGCCTCTCCTCCTCGTCCTCTGG
>CM027399.1:2359123-2376485 GCA_015711505.1 Sylvilagus bachmani
CTAGCCTCTTCTCCTCGTCCTCTGGACCTGCTGTGTCCTGTCCTCTGGGGTTAGCCTCTCTCCTCTTTGGTTTTATTCTAACGTCTCAACAATATCTTCGCACAGCCATCCCGTCTTGCTGTGCAGCCTGGGAGCCCTTGATGTCGTCTGATGAGCCCGACTGCAGGGAATCACCCCTGAAGCGGCTTTCGTCTATGGGGCAGAGGAAGGCACTTGCCCTGGCAGGCTCACCTCTCCAGGCGGGAGAACACGGGGGCGCGGCACAGTGTCCCCGGAGTCACTGCCCGAGTGCCCGTGCTCTCGCATCCCTAAGAGCCAGCACCCTTCCCCGCCCCGCCCCATGGTCCACGCCCAGTCTGCCTTTGGATCCTCTTCCTTCTCCTGTTTTGGGACGAGTAGAGCCTGCGGTGCTGAGATCGTCGGGGTCATGGCAAAAGCGTCCCGTGGAGCAAACTGTTAGAGACCTGAAGGCCCACGCGAAACCCGAGCTTAGAGACCCCAGGTCACTGATACTCATCCAGGGTTTGGGAGAGAAACAGGCCCGACATGGCCGCAGGGTCTGAGATTGAAGACGTGTGCCCTCACCAGACCAGCCTGGGGTCTGCGCGGGACGTGCCGGCCTGGGCTCCTCTGTTTCCCAGCGTGGCTGGGGCTGGGCCTCTCCCCGGCGCTCTCGCTTCCACGCCCCCTCTCCCGGAGCCTCCAGCTCTCTCTGTGTGTGGCCTTGGGCAGCCCCTTCGTTAGAACAACCCCCTCTGCTACGTGAAGCCCTGACTCTGCCTTGGTCTTTTCTGCACAAGTGTGGCCTTTGGAGGTGGGAGCAGCAAGACACGCGGGCGCAGCAGTCGCATCTTCAGCTCTCGGTGGGAGGGTGGAGTGAGAGTGGTGGCAACGAGTGGGCTGCAGGCCTTGCAAAGGGGAACGGGGAAAAGGAGCCTAGAGAGAGAGACGTGTGTGTTGGCTTTACCACATTCGGCCTCCAGTAAGCATTCGCCAAGCATTGCTTCATGTGGTTTTGCACAATGGGCACTGAAGGTTCTCTTTGCTCCTGGTTTGTTATTGGGAGAGAAAGGGAGGGAGCCCTATTTGCCAGAAGCAGGAAGGTTTTATGGGAACTGCTTTGCAAGCTGACATTCCTGTGGGCACCACTGGGGTCTGGCAGGTCAGGACGAATCGGAGGGTCTGTGAGTCTGTCATCACAGGCGGTGTGCCTCACTGCTCCGGCCCAAAGGTGGGAAACCCGAAAGTGTGATGTCTTTCTTGGCCTTTGTGATTTGGAAAGTAGCAAAGGTTCTCCTGTTTGGCATTTCTGCCCCTGACACTCGAGGTCAGTAGGAAGAGGTGGCGTGGCGGTGGGCAGGGCAGAGAACTTGGATTGAAGACCTGGGCGTGAGGCCCGAGTTTGCTTCTTGGTACTGGGAAGGCGTTGGGCAAGTTTGCACCTGCGTCTGACCCATAGGTGAAAATTCTTCTCGCTCCCCCAGGGCGCTGTAGAGAGAAAAGCCAGTGCTGCAGACAGGAGGAGGTAGGGAAACTGCAGGACGGATCTGTGAATGCCAGATGTGATGCGCACCGGCAGTAACGGCTTTGTCTCCGCCCTCCAAACCCCCGGATCTCTACTTGAATCCGGAAGAGAGAACATGGCCTTTCTCAGGAAGTCATGCATTTTATTTTTAATTTTATTTAAGTTATACACGTTTTGTGTATTCCTCATGTACAGCTTAAGAACACAGTGATGCCTCCTCCCTCCCATGCTCCAACCCCACTTTCCCCTCCTCCTCTCTTTGCCACTCTTAATTTTTTTTACAAAGAGCTATTTTCAGTTACTTAATGATCGTGAAGTTAACCCTACACTAAGTGAAAGAGTTCAAGAAATAGTATGAAGAGAAAAACACTGTTCCTCAATGGAAGAGACGGGGCTGTAAGCAGTCATCGAATCTCAAATTGTCCATTGAGACCCAGGGACTCAGACCCAAAGCAGGAAGCAGAAGCAGCCCCCTCCCTCACCCCCACCTCTCTCTGACAGCCTCTGGGGCTTGCAGGTCCAGCTGGGCCCTGCTGTCCTGTGTAAAGGTATTTAGCAGAAAGAAACCAGGGGGCAGCTGAGAGATCAACTTGGGTGCAGATTGAGCGTCTCCTTCTCACCAAAATGTGAATTCAGCGAAGGCCCCTGGTGAAGTACTGTGTAAGCAGTGCTGTTGGGTGAAGCCAGGCGTTCCTCATGGGTAGGCACAGGCCCTGGGCTCCCAGCCTGCCCCAGCAGAAGGCACCTTGTTCTCCGGAGGGGCAAGCTGGCCCAGCCCTCTCTGCGGGAGTGCTAGAGCACAGAATGGGACGAGCCCACCTGAGCGTTACTCCTTACTCCTCTTGTCCTCACGCAGAGAATCGCTTCCCGAGAGCCCCACCCTCTCCAGTTTTCCCTTGTTCTGGACCCTGGGGGATCACGGAACACACCCTTAGCTTGTGTGGGGCCGTCACCCACGAGCAGATGAGTGGAACAGGAGCCCTTGGTAATCTGGTCCAATCTGGTGCAATGGCCTGTGCACCTGTGTAATTGTGCAGGTTTATTGCCATGCCCCACGGCATCCTGTGGTTCCTGGCACGCTCCCGGGAAGGCATGGTGAGAAATGGAGTCCCGCTGCCTGCCTGGGAGGCTGCTTGGCTCTGATGGGTGTCTGCACCATGCGCTCGCTCTGCTGCCTGTGGGAAGTGCTGAACGTGGGGGCGGAAGGCATCTAGGTTCCAGAAATCTAACTGCAGGCTGTGAGGGAGGATGGGGGTGCAGGAAACCTCGTGCCTTCTGGAGATGAATCGTGGACAGCCTCCAGCATGGTTGGGGGATTCATGTTAGGAACTGAGCCGGGAGGTGTGTGCCGAGAGAGGAGGAGCTACAGGGCAGGCCCGGCAGGATGCGCTGACCTCTGGGCGGTCACTGAAAGAGCAGACGCGCCCCCAAGCCACAGAGGCGCAGTGCAGTGTGGGCCGTCCACTTTTTGCCCTGGCTTTCTGACACGTGTCCATTTCTTGGCCTGCTGTGATGCCCGTGCCGCAGGGTGTCTGGTGTCCTTTTTCATGGTACTTGTGCAGCCCAGGGTTTTCAGGGTCCCCGATACTTAAGGATTCTTAGGAGGCTCGCAGAGGGCAAGCAGCAGCCAGCTACCTGTGGAGCCGCAGTGAGCGAGCTGGGAGTGTCCTTAGCAAACAGGCCTTTGGTGTCTGCAGGGGGCCAATTCCTCTGCTCATTCACTTCATCTGTGTCAGAAGAGGCAATGCACAGAGCACAGGGCCAAGAGCCAGAATGAAATTCGAGTGGGTGTTTTGGCTGCCAGACCCGAGGCAAGCGGAAGAACAGAGGGAAATCCAAGCTCAGAAGAGAGGCTAACCTTTGTCCCACATTTCCCGAAATCTGAAGATGGGCCAGCCGCAGCCCTGTTCCCATTAGCCTCCTGGTGCTAACGGGGCTTGGTTTGCATTCCCGTTAACCTCTCCTGGCTTGGCCTAGACAGCCATGCTGACATGTCTGTTCTAGTCGAGGTTTCCAGAGACATGGAGAACAAGAAATGCAACCAAACCCCCAATGTTTGTGCTGCAGCCAAAGGCCCAGGAATAGTCCTCAGGGGCGAGAGGTTTGGGAGAGGATTAATCCTTTACACACTTGCTTCATGTTTCTCCTGAGTCTGTGGTGTGCCAGGCCCGGGGGGGGGGGGGGCAGGACTGGAAGGATACCTTCCCTCTCTCGGAGCCTTGGTCTGGAGTGGGAGGGGAAGACAGCCAGCTCCACGGGGCACTCGGAGTCACATGAACAGACTCTAGGGACCTGGGTTTCTGGCTGACTCTCTTCGCAGTGCTGAATTTCGAGGCAATTTCAGATTCGCAGTTTCCAGAAAAGACAGACAGAGCTCGCCGTGTACCCTGCGCTGCTTCCCCATGGTGACGGCGTTGTTCACCGTAGTACGATCTCCCTCTAAATGCATTTGAGTGTGTGTTCTCTGCAACGTCTCCCACCCCCTCTCTTCTTTCTTCCTTTACGTGGAGCTTCCTCATCTCACCCCCGCAGCCTTTTTATGCCGCGGGGTCTCTGCAGTCAGGACAGAAAAGCATTTAATTAGCCCATGATTTCATATTACCTTGGTGACTTGCATGCTTAAAGTGTTATTCTGGAGGGAGGAGGCTTTCAGTGGTGGCTCTGAGCCCTGTCTGCTTTCTTGCCAGGAATATGGACATTACAGTGCCTCACTAGGGTAGCTGAGAGGTAGCAGCCCCAGGAAACAGTAGTAACTGATGGGTCCTAAGAATTAGGATGGTGTAATAGGGAGGGAGCTTACTGCTCTAGTCTAGGGGAAGACAGTTAAAAAAGTGGAGAGAGTGCAGTCTCAGCGGAGAATTCCTGGCGTGACCTGGCGTGGACTCCTGTGTACCTGCCAGCCTAGAGGAAGCAAAGGGGTCACGTTTCTCTCTGCTGACCGCCCAACACCAGCGTCCTGTAACTGGCCGAGAGAGGGCGGTGCCATTTTGGACATCTGTAACAGCTATGGCAGCTCGTGTGAGCCCAGCAACCAGCCGAGAGGAGATGCCTGAGCCTGCTGGGAGAATTGTCGGGGGGCTGGGTGCTCATGACTGTGGGAGCCTCGTGGGCTGGGACTGGCAAAGCCTGTGGCTGCCAGGAGGCTGGAGTGTGGCTGGGACTTTGGGCAGGCCCTGTGGGTGGCTCCACACACTCGGGGCTCCCTGGTTCCCTGCTGAGGGTCATTGCTGCGGGATCCGTGCTCACACCGAGGACTGCACAGATGCTCTGCGTGGTTCTTGTGGCAGTGTGAATGAATACTGTACCCACTGGGGCTAGCATCCAGGCACTGGTCTCCTTGGAGGAGAGGAGGTGAGTGTGAGACTACACCAACAGAGCAGAACAAACCACCCCTCTGATAAAAAAAAAAAAAAAGATTTAACACGCCCAATTTGGCTGTCACCTTAGACACTCCCCTTACCCTGGAGTGCTGAGCAGAGCTCCCTGGCCATACCCAGCACACACTTTGGGTGTTCATTGAAAGAGCAGACTCCACTAATCTACAGAGGATTAGTCCAAAGATACAAGCCATCACACATGGGAAAAAAACCCAACAAGTATGTCCATAAATGCCTAAAAATAAGCAGCAATTCAAGAAACAAGAATAAGGGAGACAACATGAGGCCCCCAGAGGAACACAACAAACTTCAGGACTAGAATGTGAAGATGAAGAGATTGAAGAAATGCCAGAAATGGAATTCAAAAAATTGATCATAGTATTCCTTAGAAGTAATCAGAAGAAAATTCACAAACTAAAGAAATCCATACATGACAGATGAAAATTTTTTTCGATGAAATTGAGATTTTAAAGAGAAACCAAAATGAAATATTGGAAATGAAGAATTCAATAGAATGAATAAGAAGTGTGGTGGAAAGCCTTAACAAGGGACTTGGTAAGGCAGAAGAAAGAATATTGAAGTTAGATGACAACTCTCTGGAAATTTTACAGCCAGACCAAAAAAAAAAAAAAAATAGAAAACTAAAAAACAGTGTTAGAGGGGCTAGCACTGTGGCATATGGGTAAAGCTGCCACCTGCAGTGCCGGCATCCCATATGGGCTCCAGTTCAAGTCCACTTCTAGTCCAGCTCCCTGCTAATAGCCTGGCAAAGCAGTAGAGGGTGGCCCAAGTCCTTGGGCCCCTGCACCTGTGTGGGAAACCTAGAGTAAGTTCCTGGCTTTGGATCGCTGAAGCTCTGGTCATTGCAGCCATCTGGGGAGTAGGCCAGTGGGTGGAAGACCTTTCTCTCTCCCTCTCTGTAATTCTGCCTTTCAAATAAATAAATAAATCTTTAAAAAAAAGACAACAGTGTAGGAGATCCATGGGTTACTATCAAATGATCGAATATATGGGTCTCAGGATTTCTTGAAGGTGTGGAAAGAGAGAATGGATTAGAAGGCTATTTTAGTGCTTTCCTCATTTGGAGAAAGAAAGGGACATTCAAGAACAGGAAGCAACTAGAACTCCTAAGAGACATAACCAGAAAAGATCTTCACCATGATACCTTGTTGTCAAACTTTCCACGTAAAACATGAAGATTCTAAAATGTGCATGAGAGAAATGCCAGATTACTTTGAGAAGATCTCCAGTTAGCCTCAGAGCTGACTTCTCATCAGGCTAGGAGAGAATGGCGAGATTTAGTCCAAGTCTTAAGAGAAACAAAACTGTCAACCCAGAATACTGTACGCTGCAAAGCTCTTGTTTATGAATGAAGGAGAAATAAAGAACTTCTGTAATAAACAGAAATTGAAAGAAGTTGCCTCCATTCATCCAGTCTTACAAAGGATGCTTAAGGATGTGCTGCACACAGAAACATGGTCATCACTATGAAAGAAGTTGAGGGCAGAAAACCTCCCAGTAAAAGTACAAAGTAAATCTGCAGTAAACAATAGGAATATTTATAGAAAAATGACAGGGCCTCAACTCTCCAGTTAAAAGGCACAGACTGGCTGAATGGATTAAAAAACCCATCTATTTGCTGCCTACAAGAAGCACGTCTCACCAACAGAAATGCATGCAGACTGAAAGTGAAAAGATGGAAAGATACTCCATGCCAACAGAAACCAAAAAAGAGCTGGTGTAGCCATCTTAATATCAGAAAAAATACTTTAACATAAAAACTGTTAAAAAAAAGAAGGGCACTATGTAATGATTAAGGGATCATTTCCCCAGGAAGATGAGACTATTCTAAACATATGTGCACCTAATCACAGGGCACCTGTAGACTCCAATACAGTAGTAAAAAGGGGGACTTCAATACTCCACTTTCAGCAGTGGACAGATCAACCAGACAGAAAATCAGCAAGGAAACAGCAGAGTTCATCGACACCATAGACCAAATGTACCTAACAGCTATCTACAGAACTTTTCATCCTACAGTTATAGAATACACATTCTTCTCACCAGTGCATGGAACTTTATCTAGGATAGACACAGACTAAGCTATAAAGTAAGTCTCAGCAAATTCATAAAAATCAAAATCATACCATGCGTCTTCTCAGACACAATGGAATGAAGCTGGGAATCAACAACTCAGGAATCCCTAGAGCATATTCAAACACATGGAGCCTGAACCACATGCTCCTGAACGAACAATGGGTCACAGAAGAAATCAAAAGAGAAATAAAAAATTTCTGAAAATGAGTGAAAACGACAGTATAACATATCAAAACCTATGGGATTCAGCAAAAGCAGTGTTAAGAGGAAAGTTTACAGCAGTTGTGCCTACATCAAGAAATTGGAAAGGCACCAAATAAATGAGCTATCAATGCATTTCAAGGACCTAGAAAAATAACAGTAAACTAAACCCAAAATCAGTAGGAGAAAAAAAATTAAAATTAGAGAAGAAATAAAATTGAAACAAAAAAAACTATATAAAAGATCAACAAAATGAAGAGCTGATTTAAAAAAAAAAATTGATACACCATTGGTTCAACTAACCAAAAAGAGAGAGAGAAAACCCAAATCAATAAAATTGGAGATGAAAAAGGAAATGTAGCAACAGACACAACAGAAATAAAAAGAATCATCAGAATTGCTACAAAGAGCTGTATGCCAACAAACTGGGAAACCTAGAATTGAACAGATTCCTGAACATATAGAACCTACCTAAGTTGAGCCATAAAGACATAGAAAACTTAACCAGGCCAATAACCAAGACAGAAATTGAGTCAGTAATAAAGGCACTCCCAACAAAGAAAAGGCCAGGACCAGATGGCTTCACTGCTGAATTCTACCAGATATTTAAAGAAGAGCTAACTCCAATTCTTCTCAAGTTATTCAAAACTGAACAAAACTGAAAGAGAATCCTCACAAATTTCTTTCTATGAAGCCAGCATAACCTTAATTCCTAAAACTGAAAAAGATATAACAGAGAAAGAATTACACAGAATTTTTTTTTGATGAACATAGATGCAAAAGTCCTCAACAAAACACTAGCCAATCAAATACAACAATATATCAGAAAGATCATCCACCTGGACCAAGTGGAATTTATCCCTGGTATGCAGGAGTGGTTCAACATTCACAAATCAATCAATTTGTTACATCGCTTTAACATACTGAAGAAAAAGAAAACATATGTGATTACCTCACAAGATGCAGAGAAAGCATTTGATAAAATACAGTATCCTTTCATGATAAAAACTTTAAGCAAATTGAGTATAGAAGGAACATTCCTCAACACAGTCAAGGCAATTTAAGATCAATCACATTCACAGTAGTTACAAAAAAATTAAATATCTTGGAATGAATTTAACCAAGGACATCAAAGATCTCTATGATGAGAATTACAAAACATTAAAGAAATAGAAGAAGACACCAAAAAAAATGGAAAAGTCTTCCATGTTCATGGACTGGAAGAATCAATATCATCAAACGTTCATACTACAGAAAGCAATTTGCAGGTTCAATGTGACACCAATCAAAATTCCCAAGGACATTCTCAGATATAGGAAAATGATACTGAAACTTGTATGGAAACACAGGAGACCTTGAATACATAAGTCAATCTTATACAACAAAGACAAAGCCAGAGGCATCACAATATCAGATTTCAAGACAAACTACATGGTAGTTATAATCAAAACAGCCTGGTACTTGTACAAAAACAGACCAACAGAACAGAATAGAAATGCCAGAAATCAACCCACACATCTACAAACAGCTTGTCTTTGACAAAGTAGTTAAAATAAATCTCCGGAGAAGGATAGTTTCTTCAACAAATGGTGCTGAGAAAACTGGATCTCCTCATGCCAAAGTTTGAAGCAAGACCAACCTTAAACCTTCCACAAAAATTTACTCAAAATGGATTAAAGACCTAAGTCTATGACCAGATACCATCAAATTATTAGAGAACATTGGGGAAAGCCTACAAGACATTAGTATAGGCAACAAATTCTTGGAAAAGACCCCAGAGTCACAGGCAATCAAAACCAAAATGGAATTGCATCATACTGAGAAGCTTCTGCACTGCAAAGGAAATACTCAGCAATGTGAAGAGGCGACAGACAGAATGGGAGAAATTACTTGCAAACTATGCAACGGATGAAGAACTAACATCCAGAATATATAAAAATCTCAAGAAACTCAACAACAAAACAAGTTAAGAAATGGGCGAAGGACTTAACAGACATTTTTCAAGAGAGGAAATACAAATGGCCAACAGACACATGAAAAAGTAATCAGGATCACTAGCAATCAGGGAAATGCAAATCAGAACCACTATGAGGTTTCACCTCACCCTGTTAGAATGACTTTCATACAGAAATCAACAAATAGTAGCCAGCTCTGTGGCCTAGTAGGTTAAACCTCTGCCTATGATGCCGGCATCCCATGTGGGTGCCAGTTCATGTCCCGGCTGCTCCTTTTCTGATCCAGCTCCCTGCTAATGGCCTAGGAAGGCAGTGGAAGTTGGCCCAAGTGCTTGGGCCCCTGCACCCACATGGGAGACCTGGAAGAAGCTCCTGGCTCCTGGCTTCGGATCAGTGGCCATTTGTGGAGTGAACCAGAGGATAAAAGACCTTTCTGTCTCTCCCTCTATCTTTCTGTAACTCTACCTCTCATATAAATAAATGAAGTTTAAAAAAAGAATTCAACAAACAACAAATGCTGGTGAGGCTGTGGGGAAAAAGGTACCCTAATCCATCATTGGTGGGAATGTAAACTGGTAAAGCCATTGTGGAAGACAGTTGGAGATACCTCAGAAATCTGAATATACACTTACCATATGACCCAGCCATCCCACTCCTGGGAATTTACCCAAGGGAAATGAAATCAGCATATGAAAGAGTTATCTATACCCCCATGTTTATTGCAGCTCAGTTCACAATAGCTAATATATGGAATCAACCCAAATGCCCATCAACTGAAGACTGAATAAAGAAATTATGGGATGTGTACGCCATGGAATACTATACAGCCATAAAAATGAAATCCTATTGTTTGCAACAAAATGGATGCAACTGTAAAACGTCATACTTAGTGAAATAAGCCAGTCCTAAAAGGACAAATACCATAAGTTCTCCCTGATCTTTGATAGCTAATAGAGTACCTAAAAGGTAATCTATAGAAGTGAAATTGAAACTGAGATATGATGACTTTAAACAGCCTTGTCTTAACTGTTGAGAAACAGATTTTTTTCATACTATTTGTTGAACTTTACTTAGTGTAGAGTTAATCGTATGTGCATAAAGTTAATTAAAAATAGATCTTAGTGAAAAATCATAATGGGAATAGGAGAGGGAGGAGGATGAGGGGTGGGAGTGCAGGTGGGAGGGCAGGCATGGTGGGAAGAATCAGTATGTTCCTAGCGTTGTACTTACGAAATGCATGAAGTTTTTATTTCTTAAATAAAAGGTTTCTGGGAAAAACAGTAATTGCTGATAATACAATAGCACCGCCATGACTGAGCCTTTGTCGTGGGATTCGTACGTGGCTGGGATTCCTGTGTATTGCTGTGTTTTATCCTGAAAGCAACTCAGTATGTAGATCCCATGACAGCCCCAACAGAGGCTGGGAGCTTAAATGACACAACTCTAGCAGGGGCCAAGGTGGTCTCAGCCAGGAGCTCCTGTGTCTAACCTCCTCTGTAATGAAGGCGGGGTGGATGACGGGGGCTGTCAGGAGACCAGGCAGTGTCGTCAGTGAGGTCAGCAGAGAAGGGACTCTCATGCCCCTCATGAGCATCCAAGTCCTTGCTTCTTCCTCCTCTCCTTTTCTCAAGCCAACAGTAGGCCTGGCCATGTGATGACACTTTTTTTTTTGACAGACAGAGTGGACAGAGAGAGAGAGAGGCAGAGAGAAAGGTCTTCCTTTTGCCGTTGGTTCACCCTCCAATGGCTGCCGCGGCTGGCACACTGTGGCCAGCGCACCGCGCTCATCCGATGGCAGGAGCCAGGTGCTTTTCCTGGTCTCCCATGGGGTGCAGGGCCCAAGCACCTGGGCCATCCTCCACTGCACTCCCAGGCCACAGCAGAAAGCTGGCCTGGAAGAGGGGCAACCGGGACAGAATCTGGCGCCCCGACCGGGACTAGAACCTGGTGTGCCGGCGCCGCAAGGCGGAGGATTAGTCTGTTGAGCCACGGCGCCGGCCTATGACACTTTTTAAAAAGATTTTTTATTTATTTATTTGAGAGGTAGAGTTACAGACAGTGAGAAGGAGAGAGAGAGAGAGAGAGAAAGGTCTTCCGTCCACTAGTTCACTCCCCAAATGGACGCAACGGCCAAAGCTGCGCCAATGCGAAGCCAGGAGCCAGGAGCTTCTTCCAGGCCTCCCCTGCAGATGCAGGGGCCCAAGGACTTGGGCCATCCTCCACTGCTTTCCCAGGCCATAGCAGAGAGCTGGATTGGAAGTGGAGCAGCTGGGACTTGAACTGGCACCCATATGGGATGCCAGCGCCGCAGGCGGAGGATTAACCTGTGCCACAGTGCCGGACCCCTTTATGAAACTTTTTTTAAAAAATTTATCTTATTTACTTGAAAGGCAGAGTTAGAGAGAGAGAGAGGGAGAGACAGAGACACACACAGAGGGGAAAGAAGGAGGGAGGAAGGGAGGAAGTCTTCCACCCACCGGTTCACTCCCTAAATGGTCACAACAGCTGGAGCTGAGCCGATCCAAAGCCAGGATTCAGGAGCTTCTTCCAGGTCTCCCACATGTTTGCATGGACTCAATCACTTGAGCCATCTTCTGCTGCTTTCTCAGGCCCATTATGAGGAAGCTGGATTGGAAGTGCAGCAGACGAGACCTGAACTGGCACCCGTATGGGTTGCTGGCCTCATAGGCAGCAGCTTAACCTGCTACGACACAATGCTGGCCCCAGAAACTTTACTTAAGAGAACTCTAAGGACAGATCTAGGGTCATTATATATGCAGACTAATATTGGAAAGAACTTCCTGAGAGTTTATTTTAAGCTTCTTGAATGTATATTAATGAGTCTCCCACAGATACGTTTCACTAATCTGGTATTTATGGTGCTCAGATTACGGATTGGCCTCAACTGGGCAGTATTATCTGAGAGATGTCAAGGGTGGCTGCAGACCTCGCTTTTTTAGTACCTATCAGAGGGAAAGGCTCTGGTAAACAGATAAATGTGATGAAGAAACAACCAGCTCCTTCTCGGCACTCGGACAGCGCCGTTTGCGGATAGGAAATCCACTTACTAACCTCAAGAGTTCCCTCCATGCAGACTTTTATTCTGTAATGGAGCTCATTAGAGGTTGCGTGAAGTTGAGAACGATGTACAGGTTTCACCTCATTTCCAAGCACAGGCACTGACCCCCCACTGCAGCCCTTCTCCCAGCTCACGTGGCCTGCACGCGTCCTTGGGTTTTGTAGGAACAGGTGGACTTTTGTCTGCAGGGGATGGGAGTGGGAGGCTGTTCCTGGGAGGGGTGGATGAGAGAAGTGTCACTGGGAGAGCCCTATTTTGGGGACCAGGAGAGCTGCAGAAGGAAGAGCTAGGACTGTGTTGGAGAAGGGGTTTGCTACTGCCTCTTTCTATTAGAGAGCAAGCCGTTTTCTCCACATTCAGGACAGTGGGCTTCTGCATTTCCCCTTCCACTGACAATTTCCCAGGATGGTACTGCTTGCTCCCAATGTGGGGCTGAAACAGCTCCCCCAGATCCGCAGGTTTGCCCGGGGCTCTGCAGGGTTCTACCAGCCCAGCCTCCCCCGCAAGGCCTGGCTCCTTTCTTAGCTTCCTGGGTTCTTTCTCCTGAAGGCTCCCTAACTCCCTGCTCCAGGCAGTACCTTGGAAAATCTCCACATGGTCTTCCCCGTGGTTCTCTGCAGAATTTCTACGAAGGGCAGGGAACAGAGAAAATGAAGGAATCCGTCCTTTCTTCCTTCCCTTTATCCTGGCCATGAGCTTGGAGGCTAGAGAATTTCGGAAGCAGTTCTTCAACATCCACGCAGGAGCCTCTTTTCTTAGTATTAAATTCAGGGTCAGCGCTGAGCAGATTTCACATGAGAATCACAATGCCCGGCTCCGGGCGCAGTCCGGGAGAGCCGTTGGTCGGCCTGTAGGCACTTTCCCTTGCTGCTCGTGGTGCTCTGACCGCTGTTGGGTGGCTGCCTCGCGTGGCAAACATCTGAAGCGATGAGAGCGTTGGGTTCTGCTCAGCTCCCTCGGGGACATGTCTTCACGGGACTCATAGTCTCGACGGTGCAGTGATGGTCGTGAGCAGGAAAGGCTGCCTTACTGATGAGCCCCCGGAGTCCCGGGGCTGAGGAACGGCGAGGGAGAAAGGCCCCGCACCTTCTGCCCTGTGACGAGCAGTTCCGGTGCCCTCGTGTCGCAGTCTGCCGCCTCTCCCTGACGGAACACCAGAGGTGCGTGAGAACCTTTGTTCCTGCGCTCCACGGCTCCACGCGCGTGAACTCCTTCTGCTCACTCTCCATCCAGCTCTGGGACCCTCCCATCCAGTGTCACCTGTGGCTTATTCCAGTGCCGGCTACTGAGTGACAGCCTGGAGATGGTGGGGAGCGTGGACCCCTAGTACCGACCAAGGCTGTGTTCTCTGCCCAGGACAGCAGAGCCGAGTGCTGTGCCTCCCTGCCCTTCCCGCTCCACCCCATCCCTCTTCCTCTTGCACCCCTTCTACCCCACCCCCATCCTCCTCTCCCCTTCTCTCTCTGCCCATGTCTGGCTACCTTACTTTTACTTTCTTTCCAACCTGTACTTCTTAGTTTTGTATTACATGTCCACGTTTCTAGAAAGTTCTTCAAGTGGCCCTGCCTACCTCATCTGACTAAGTCCACTTTCCCCACCCTCCTTGGGCCTCCATTCTACTTTTGTGGCCTCTGCAAGGTGCATCCCGACTGCATGGAACACTTGACTCTGCTCACAGAATGCTTTGTTCCAGATTCCTCCATGGGGGTTGGGGGGCCTGCCAAGGAGAACCCCCTACAATCCAGGAAGTGAGTTTGTTCCTAAAAGCTCTGGCGGTACTTGGAGGAAATTGGGATTTAATTAGCATTTCCTTTTATGCCACTGTCAATATGCTTCTGTTACATTTATGGGTTGTGTGGGTATCCTCCAGTGACTAATTACCTGAAATTTCTCTTCTTTGTTAAACTCTAATAAACACACACGGTATATAAAGTTGAGACAGACTCCGTTGCCAAAAGTGAGATTCTTAATTTGAACAGAGACTGATTTTTCTCCTCTTTAAGGAGATGGTAGTTTCACATATTTGTGTTTTGCTGGTGGGTTAGTGATGCTGGTATTTATTTTTTTCCTCATGGGAGACAACAATGAGTAATCAAAACCAGCAACACTTTCTCCTCTTTTTTGTTTGGCTCCAGAAAGGTTATGATGAAAAAATGAAACCATACAAATGGGAACTTATATTTAGATCGTTCCCATGTGCCTGGTTTCCAGGCGCTAGCGAAGCGTGTTTAATTATCCCACGAGCAGTGTTTTGTAGGTGTGTGTAAAGGTTAGGCGCAGCTCCACTCCTGGCCCCTTTCCGATGGTGCGTTGGGGTTGGTGTGCATTCCCAGAGGTCTCCAAGTCCAGCTGAGCCCGGCGTAAGCACAGTGCACAGAGACGACTCCAGGAAGCCCCTGCTCAGCAAGGAGCCATCTGGAGTCCAGCAACTGCTGGGCCCAAGGCTGGGGTTCTCTGCCCGTGTATCAGACGCAGAAGCTGCGGCTGGGTTCTGGGTGTCTTGGTAGTGTGTTGCCAGGGGCAGAGTGGAGAGTTGGTGCCCAGTGGGTGTGCAGTTTAATCTGGGCAGATGAGAAGCTTTGGAGATGGTGATGGTGTGTTCACAGCAGTGTGGATGTGTCGAGCAGCGCCGTGGTGCACACTGACTGACGGTTAAGTGTTAAATAGTGCCACCATGAAAACAAGGCTTCCTAACTGCCAGGCATCCGTGTGACGTCAGGAAACCCAGATGTGTAGACAGACTGTGGTATATCTATGCACTGGAACATTATTCAGTCTTTGAAAGTTAGGCCACCTAGCCACACGTTGGGACAAGAACCTCAAGGACATTTTGGTCACAAAAGGAAAAATATTGCCAGGTTCCTCTTCCTCTTCTTTTTTTGACAGGCAGAGTTAGAGAGAGAGAGACAGAGGGAAAGGTCTTCCTTCCATTGGTTCACCCCCCAAATGGCCGCTACTGCTGGCGCGCTGCACCAGTCCGAAGCCAGGAGCCAGGTGCTTATCCTGGTCTCCCATGTGGGTGCAGGGCCCAAGCACTTGGGCTATCCTGCACTGCCTTCCCGGGCCACAGCAGAGAGCTGGCCTGGAAGAGAAGCAACCAGGACAGAACCGGCTCCCCGACCTGGACTAGAACGCAGAGTACTGGTGCCGCAGGCGGAGGATTAGCCTAGTGAGCCACGGCGCTGGCCCTCCTCTTCTGTGAGACACCAGGCATAGTCAGCTTTATGTAGATGACAAGCAGAATGGGGTTGCTGGTCCTGGGGGCAGGGTGGTGGTTGTTAAATGGGGACCAGACTTCAGCTGGGGAGGATGAAGTGCTGTGGAGATGGTTGGTGTGGTGGTGGCATAACAGTGTGACTGTACTTACCGCCACCGCACAGGCACTGAAAACTGGTGACAATGGCAGCAGTTGTATTATGCATGTTTTACCCCCATAGAAAAGTGTCTCAGCAGGCTATAGGCCCCCACCAGAACATGTGACGTCCCAGCGTGGCCCACTGAGAGCTGTCTCCCTGGGAGGTAGTGCCTATCAGACCTGGGCGAGACTCTGGCCTGACAGATGCCTGCCTGAGAGACTTGACCTCTGGGCTCGGGAGATGCAGACACCAATGCCAGCCTGAGAACGGGAGTAATGATTTAAGTGTTCTGAGGGAAAGAGATGGTATTAGCGCTATCTTGGCTTACTGAGAAGGGTCATTAATTCACATCGAGGTGTTCCAGGGGGACAAACGTTGTCCTAATTATGTCTTGGATAATTTGACCATTTAAATGGCTAACCAATTTGCAACTAGGTGCTTCCTCGGGGTGCCACATCTTTATTCAGGGCTGTTCTCTCCCGCCAGGAGCCAGGCTGCGTCTCAGACGTGTGTGTCATTGTGAGTGTGTTAGCTTGTCTTTGTCCATCACTGCACCTTCCACAGCTTCAATCATGTGGCCTTGTAGCTTTCCTATAGGATTGGAAATGTGTCTGGCTAGAATGATGCGTGTTAGTGGGATCCTTGTAGCCTCCAGCAGTACAAGTCCAGATGCCATGTTTGCCGGGTCTTCCATGAGTAATTGTGCTGGCCTGGGATCAAGCCGTTATCCCTAGTTAAGGGGAGATTCAGAACATGCTCGTGAGATGCCTGCTGTGGGAACTTGGTCCACACCAACGTGCAGTGTCCTGATGCCCCGACAGGAAGCACCCCCTCCCCCGCAGAGGTGGGCTCCCCATGCCCGATGTGTTCTGCCCTCATCAGGACCGTGCCAGGAGCAGCACCCCCAGCAGAGAGGGGGACTCACTCCTTCACAGACGAGACCCAGGCCACCCTTGCTGCCGCTTTCCCCAGCCCGCAGAGGTCCTGCAAACGTCTTTGGTAGAGGGAGAGAGCTTCAAGGTCAGTTCTGCTGGCCTTCTGCCTCTACCAGGCCCATTACCTGATGGGGCAAAGACACTGAAAGTCTTTGCGGGGTGGGAGGGGCAGTGCTGTGGCGTAGCAGGTAAAGCCACCTCTTGCAGTGCCGGCATTCCTTGTGGGTGCTGGTTCTAGATCCGGCTGCTCCACTTCTGATCCAGCTCTCTGCTGTGGCCTGGGAAAGCAGTAGAAGATGGCCCAAGTCCTTGGGCCCCTGCAACCATGTGGAAGACCTGGAAAAAGCTCCTGGATTCTGGCTTCGGATCAGCACAGACCTGGCTTTTGCAGCCATCTAGGGAGTGAACCAGCGATGGAAGACCTCTCTCTCTCTCTCTCTGCCTCTGCCTCTCTGTAACTCTGCATTTCAAATAAATAAATAAATAAATCTGTTTTAAAGAAAGTCTTTGGGGTAATAAAATATAACATTCTACCCAAATTGGGTGAGGGAGGAACAAAGACCGTTTATTATCAGTCTCCTTTTTTTTGACATGCAGAGTGGACAGTGAGAGAGAGAGACAGAGAGAAAGGTCTTCCTTTGCCGTTGGTTCACCCTCCAATGGCTGCCGCGGCCAGTGCACTGCAGCCAGCACACTGCGCTGATCCGATGGCAGGAGCCAGGTGCTTCTCCTGGTCTCCCATGGGGTGCAGGGCCCAAGCACTTGGGCCATCCTCCACTGCACTCCCTGGCCACAGCAGAGAGCTGGCCTGGAAGAGGGGCAACCGGGACAGAATCC
>CM027399.1:2376985-2476596 GCA_015711505.1 Sylvilagus bachmani
GCCCCAACCGGGACTAGAACCCAGTGTGCCAGCGCCGCAAGGCGGAGGATTAGCCTGTTGAGCCACGGCGCCAGCCTATCAGTCTCCTTTAATATTAACAATAAGCAAAAACTATTTACTGTGTTCCAAGCTCTGTGCTGAATGGAATACATGATTCCTTTTAACCTTTATGTTACTCTAGGAGCTGTGGGTCTTGCTGTCTCCATTTTATAGGTGAGACTGTTATGCAGTGTCTTATCTCAGATCACACAGCCAGCCAGTAGTAGAAGCAAGATGCCCATCAGATGTTTGGATGCAAATTTCCATGTTCTTTCAGCCGTGCCATGGCTGCTCAGCGATTGCTATTCAGTGCAAGAACTAGCTGCCTAGGGCTGAAGTCCAAAGTAGCAGTGAGTTATATTGTTTTGTTATTCATTGGTTCAACTTTTATTAAGATTTACTTACTTGAAAAGCAGAGTGACAGAAAAGGAGGGAGGGAGGGAACGAAGGAGAGAAAGAGGGAGGGAGAAAGAGAGAATCTTCCGTCTGCTGGTTCACTCCCCAAATGGCCAAAGCCAGGAGCCCAGAACTGCATCTGGGTGTCCCGCGTGGGTGGCAGGGAAGCAGGGAACTAAGTCCATGCGCCGTCTCCTACTGCTTTCCCAGGTGCACTGTCGGGGAGCTGGGTTGGAAGCACAGTAGCTGGGACTCATACTGGTACTCTGGCATGGGATGCCGCTGTCCCAGGTGCTGGCTTAACCCACTGTGCCACAGTGCTGCCCCCACATGGTTCCACTTTTTAAAAATGCCTGCTATTTCTCATCTTTATTTTCCTGCCTGTGAGACCTTACCTAGTCTGCGATGTGCCAGTGATTAGAGATGGAGGTGAGGGAGAATGGATAGAGTGGCCACCGGATGGCAGAACTCGATTCTTTGGGACCAGTTCTAGGCACTTTTGAGACAGAGGTAGTGGACTGGCTCCTGGCTCACTGCACTGCCTGCCTCCCACCCCCGTTCACATTCTGCCCATCACGTGTGAACATTTCCAAGGTTCTGTTTTGAGATGTCTGTTCTTGTCCACTGTCTTCTCAGGGCTCTCACGCCTTGCTCCACTCCTGCCATCATGGCGTCACCATGGCCAGGACTGTCTGGGTGGCTCTCAGTCCTGTGTCACTGGCCCAGCCTCTCCCCTGAACCTCACACCTGCCCCCGGCTCCCTGCTGGACAGCTCTCCATTAGCTTGCTCCAGCATCTTGTCCAGCAGGGTCTCAAGTACCTGATCTCCCCTTTGCACCCAGCTCTGGCTCTGTTCCCCACATCGGACCACTCCACAGCACCTCAGACCTGTGACCACCTATACTAGTCCAGTCCTGGCCACCTTCACCCCTCACTTTCCATATCTGACAGTGCAAATTCTGTGACTTCTACCTTCCCAGTGTCTACAGTAGCCATGTCTCTCTTATTCATCCCACATTCATTTGTGCGTCTCCTAAGGACCAAGTGCTCTCACACCCTGTGCGACCTCCTGGTCCTTCCCTGGCATCCTTCCTACTCTTTCTACTCCACTCCCTCTATACTGTTGCAAGGTTAATGTTCCCAAAGTAAAACCCAGAGTGCACGAGCTGTCAAAAAGTACTTTATGACCTGTGGCATTTGGGGCTTTCTAGACTCCACTCCTCAGTCACCTTCCCAGCCTCCTGTTCTGTCATCTCGTCTGTTCCTGAACCAGGAGATGCAGTAAGAGTCACAGCAGAAACACTGGTCGTGGGAGTACAGCAGCAGCAATGGGCATGGGACAGTTTCTGTGGCCTGAGCTGTGTTCTGGGTGCTTGGTGTATCCATTAGCTCATCGACTTCTCATAACCATGCACGGAGCACGTAGGCACTGTTACTCCAGTAAGCGTGTCATTGCTGCTGTGGGTCCTGCCCTGTGCTCTGTTTCTTAGGTGCCTTTTCTCCAGTGGGTCGTCCTGATCCAGCTGTCCTCCCTCTGCACCTCTCGGGGCCTCAGTCCTCTTCTTCTCTGGGGGTTTCCACAGGTGCCCTGGCTCCCCCCTTGCTGTCATTGCGCTCAGCTTCCTGCCAGATGTTGTAGGCGTGTGTGCACTTGGGTTTCCTTGTCTGGTTTCTTTGACAGATCTCAAGAGCATAGCCTGTCTTCTCTGGATCTGTACCCCTGTAGCACGCAGCTAGAGCTTTGTACGTAGTAGCTGCTGGGTATCTTCGGTCAACTGAAGCAAAGTCAGTAGGGTTGAATTTGCACTCCGCATTCCTTGGGTACAGCTAAGTCCAGGTAGCCTCACCCCTTCCAGCTGAAAGGCTCAATAAACCCTGTCAAATCAGAAAGAATGAAGACGCCAAGCGTGATTGAGAGACGGAGTCGTCTTTCACTCGCTCATCAGTATTCAGTAATTATGGGTGCTCTTTAAACAAAGCGCATGGGAGGGGTCTTGATGGAGGAATGCCCTTTGCTTGAGGGGAAGGAAAGGATGGATGGGTTTTTGTGGCTGTGTTAATAACACCCATGGGACAGGAAGGTGCAGGTTCATGCTATGAGTAACAGGAAGGAAACTCTGTATCTAGAAATGGTGTCCCCAGTAGGAATGTTTCTTTCTTGTGTGTGCTTAATTAGCTTGTAAAATCAGGCATTATCAGAATAATTAGTTCTCGCAAGTTTATTAGTGTGAAGAGATCAGAGGCAAAATGACATGGTACACCCGTGGTCCTGAGAGCTTCTTCGTTCCCCTCATCTTTTGGGTCTCTCATTCTGCTGATTGCGGTCTTCCTTGTCTTCTTCCACAAGCCTCCTCTTTGTTATATTCTACTGTGTTTGTGCCATCTCTCTATGTATAAAACCGCAATGACTCTAGGTCCTTGTCTTTCCAAGGAGATTGCATTCATCCCTGTGTCCGACTGCTTAGCCTCCGAACCATAGACCAGCTTCCACAGCTTCCGGGGTCTGCTTTGTCCTTTCCAGGCCTCTATGGGATATGTGGTATTTCACCTTCAGTTGCATTCCTGCCTATGGCTACTCCTTGTTTGTTGGATATTTCTCTTCTTTCTCAAATGAATTAGGATCTTATTGAGGGCAGTGGCCTTATGTTTTGCTTGCGTTACCCAGAAGCCCTTTGCATCATGTTGAGTATCCATGATATGGATTTCTTTCCTTTTGGATATTGATTGATTGGTTAAATAGTAGAAAATCGAAGATATTGGTGACATTTTTCTATCTACTTTGTTTTGAATAATAATGCTTGGACTGTAGCCTGGTTTAGCCTGACTACTGAAACTATATTTGTCTCCATTTAAGAGCACAACATTTTATATATATAATGGATTAATTCAGGAAGCACTAACTATTACTTATATAACAAATAATCCCTGTAAGGGACACGTCAAAGGTGCAAGCCCATTGGCCTTGGCCAAGGTACCAGCTAGCACCAGATGGCATCCTGGCAGGGAGATCCCACACTTATGGGGTCTCCCCAATCTCTTCTTCCTCAGTAGGGCTCTCCGACCCCAACAGGAGGGCTCCCATCCAACAGACCTGGTCAGACCACTTTTATGCCAGAATCCCACATCTCCACGGTGATGCTGAGTCACAGAGTATAGAACTGGGTGGGGTAGGGAGGGGCTCCCTGATCTTCCTTGCTCTCTTTATGAGGACCTGGGTTGGCCTTCCTGAGAAGTGGGGTAAAAAGTAACTAAGAAAGTACTGGCTCTCAGTACCCTCTTTAGTTTCCAGGAAGTCACCCCATTTCAGTACATCTTGGCAGTGTGGTGGGAAAGCCAACTTCCTGTATTCCAGGCACCCAACTAAGGGCTCCATCTGCATTATGCATTTAATCCACATGTCAAATGAGAATGTGAGGTGCACCATGTCGTGGGGATCCGTGAATGTCTATTGAATGAATGAATGCAAGCGTGGATGTTGGGATTTCCTTCTCTTTGTAAAGCAGATGTTTTGCACAAAGACCTTGTCACTTACAGCATCTTCCCGGGTCTTTCTAACATTTTGTGTCGGAGATCCGATCTGGATTCCCACTTGATGATGAAAAAGTGGAGGGACAGAAGGTAAATAACTCGCACCAAATCACAATCCGGTAAATGTCAAGGGCAGAACCAAGACGCTCACCGCGCTGCTCTGGTGCTAAAAGCCGTATTCTTCCCATCTGTCGGGGAGCAGAATGCCAGCGGAAGGGCATAATTCTGGCTCCTCGACTTGCAGATGAGACGAACCCAGCTGCTGACAGTGGGGCGGGAGGAGATGAGGCAGCTCTGGAAACGTGCTGAGCATGTTCCACTCTTTCCAAATGGTTTTTAAACTACACTTTTATGTGGAACTTAAGCACAAATCAGATAGTGTTGAGCTGTTTGGCTGATGGTAGGGTTTGGTCTCCCCACAACCCTATGGCAGCTCCCCAGAGAAGACAATAAGAAAATCATGCATCCAGGCCAACCTCAGTATTTTAAAACTGACAAGACCAAGTCCCAAAGAGGCTGTGTGACATGCATAGTGTTGACTGGGACAGCAAGGGAGGAGGACCTGGTCCCTGTGTCTCCGGCCTCTTCCACTGTATTGTTCACCTTTGTCATTTTGTCATCCCACAGTGTAACCTTCTAGATCAACCTGAAATACAAATGTACATTCCTGATTCCCTGGTGCTCCTGGGGAGGACCAAGAAAATGGACCAAGTGAGTTTCCTCGGGAGTGCTGGGGACTCCAATGACACAGGTGTATTTTGCTGACAGGAAGAGTAAAGCACTTCAACTTCATATTTTATCTTTTATGGCTGTAACAGTGATGCATTTGAATTGCAAGGAAACTTAGAAAATATATAAAAAATTGAAAATCAATCACACATATTCCTACAGCCAAGAGATACCCACTGAAAGCTTTCCATGGTATAACTCTTTCCATTACTTTTCCTTTACACAATACATATACACATAAGTGGTGTCGAATTGTTTTATATATTGAGTTCTGCTTTTGTTAACACCACAACTGTGTATTTTACATTCTCACTAATATAGTAAGAATATCTCTCTCATTCAAATCTATGTTCATTGTAGAAATTTGCTTATTATAGATAAGCACTAAGAGGAAACAAGACTTCATTGATAATCTCAGTACCCAGAAATAACCACTGTGCAACCACTGGGCTGGGCCAAGCTGAAGCCGGGAGTTGGAATTCCATCTGGGTTTCCCACGTGGGTGGCAAGAACTCAGTTCTTGAGCCATTATCTGCCGTCTTCCAGGTGCATTAGCAGGGAGCTGCATCAGAGGCAGAGGTGGGACTCAATGCCAGGTCTCAGATACGGGGTGCTGGGGTCCCAAGTGGCAACTTAACTCATGCCATACATCTACCACAAATTGGCTCATTTTAATTTTAAATGATTTGGGCTGGCGCTGTGGCTCGTTTGGTTAATCCTCCATCTGTGGCGCCGGCATCTTGTATGGGCACCAGGTTCTAGTCCTGGTCGTTCTTCTTCCGATTCAGCTCTCTGCTGTGGCCCCAGAGTGCAGTGGAGGGTGGCCTGAGTGCTTGGGCCCTGCACCCGCATGGGAGACCAGGAGGAAGCACCTCGCTCCTGGCTTCGGATCAGTGCAGTGCCAGCCTTAGTGGCCATTTGGGGAGTGAACCAACGGAAGGAAGACCTTTCTCTCTGTCTCTCTCTCTCACTGTCTATAACTCTACTTGTCAAATAAATTAAAAAAATTTTTTTAAATGATTTGATTACTAGAAAGGTTGACTTTTCATATTTTATTATCTATTAGTATCTGAATGCCTTGTGTACTGGGTATTACTCTTTGCTCATTTTTCAATTGGATTGTCGTCTTTCCCACTGATATATATGTAAATGTAAGATATTAACGTTGTAACATTTGCTACGGGTTGGTTACCACACTGTACTGTGAATTTTTATTTTACATTTGATTTATTTTAGTTTTATTTGCTATTTTGGACTATATGGTCAAATCAATTGAATCTGCTTTTCCACCATGTGTCTTAGAAGAGTATTCTGATTATTTGGACTGGTTTGATTTCATGCAGTTGGCTTGAAAGCCCTTTGCTCATATATTTTCACGTATTATTTGCCCTAAGGAGAGGAGTTTTGGAAAAGCGTCCAGGGAGAGTGCGGACCAGCTTTGAGCGGTCACCGGAAGGCAGCGATGTTGAGTGGCCCAGGCAGGGGACAGTGGTGAAGCTGGGGGGCGGGGAAGCAGCACCCAGGCAGAACTGACAGTCCATGCCGAGAAGAGAGGCTTGGGACAGTGTGTGTTCAGGGGCAAGTGATGAGTCCCCCCCATCGCCCCACTTGCACAGCTGAGGCAGGGTTGGCAGCCAAAGTTGAGAGAGAGAGAGGTGACTGCCCTAGTATTTGCCTTCCTGGCCTCTGAGTGGGGCCTCGCGCCCTCGGATACTCTGCGCATTTATTTTTTTTTTTATTTCAGTCCCTTTCCATACACTGAGAACTGCATCCCCCTGCCCCTGATTTGTGTCTCCAGTTGGACCTCTCTTCTGAAACTGAGCTGAATATATCCATTACCCATGGGTTGGACGTCTCATCTCAAATGTCCCACGGTCTCAACTGAAATCATCCCCTTCCTACGCTCTCCTTCCAGGGCTCCCTATTTCTGTAAGTTTGTTAACCAGGTGTCTGTGAACTTTGCTCTCAGAAAGGTGCAGTTAGGAGAAATGGATTCACATCTTGGTGGGAAACTTAGAGTAAACGTGCGGCTGTTCTGTGGGTGAGAATGAGCACGTTCAAGAGGAGTTTCCCACGGAAAGCTCCTAAGGGAGCGACGACTCTGAGCTGGGCAGCAGAGCGCTAACCCTTAGACAGTTCAGTGTCTCTGAGAGGTCCTTTGGGAGACAAGAGTTTCTGAGAACTCCTGCAGGATCAGAATTCTGTTAATAACCTCCCCAGCCTTCAGCCTGCAAATTCAGTCTCCAAAGGTCACATACACCAAAACAGTTTCTAAATTTGCTTCTACGATTTGCATTCATAAGAAGATGCACCTGCAGATCATGTAGGGCAACAGCCAAGCAGTAGAATTTAAATGCTCTCCTGGTGGCCCCAGTGGGGTGGCAAATGCAGTTTCTAAAGCAGGTGGAAGTCCTTAAAGAGAAGCCCCTCAAACCTCCCAACGTAGCAGAATTGGAGGGTTTTTTGGTATTAAAAAAGGACACAACCAGTTGATCATTATGGGGCCAGCTCTATAGCTAAGCATCCCGAAGCTCCAGGGTAACATGGTCTTAACCAGCATGGGCTGTCTAAGGTCTTGATGGAGAAGACAAAGCAAGGAAGTTCTTTTTATCCATTTGCAAATATGGGGGTCGTCTTTGACAGAGTCAGAAAGATGGAAGCAGCAGCCCGCCTCCGTCTCCATCGGCTGCGCGGGAAGGAGCATTGTCACGTCTAAGGGTCTGATGGAAGACTTGGCCGTGCTTCCTGGCTGCAGCCACTAAGCACACGGAGCAGCGAAGTCCCCCTCGAGTGGGGTGGTCACTCGTGCCCAGGCTCCCCCTGGAAGTCAGGCCTTTCTTGCCCTTGGCCTCCTGCCCTTCCCCACACAATCATCTCTCTCCACTTGGCAGAAGCGAATCCTGCCTGCGATGATGCCCCTCCTGGCCCCAAGTCCAAGGGCTTCCTCGTAACACTCCCATGCCTCCTCCTAATTCCGGAAGCCAACTGCAGACATTCTCTGTCTTCTCTCCAGGAAACATACAGCTCTTTAGAACTAAACTGTTAACTCGTGCACAATCACTACACAAAGTTCCATGTCTGAAAGGGGTTTGGGGCAGCAGAGCCCTGTGGCCTTGGCTAAAATGCTCCGTTTCCTTCTCGGACTCCCGCTGCCTTCCACAGCTCAGGACAGTGCGCCGTGAGAGCCTGACGTAGCACATAGCGGTGCGGTGCAGTGGGCAGACACAGGCATCCTGCACGGAGGTCTATGCTGGAAAGCATGGCTGCCGGTGCCCTCCCCACACTGCGGTTGTGTCTGCAGGGAGGGTCTGGTTCAGAAAGGCGTGGAGGTAGTCAGTACTTAGGGCCTCCCTGATGAGACAGAGGAGTCACTGAGTGCCAAACTCACTGATTGAAATCCACTTCCTGATAGGGCGGAGACAGGAACCAGATAAGACACGGTGAGCCCTGCGAGCAGTGAGGTGAAAACGAGCTAAGCACAAACTCCCGGCCGCCCGTGGTGCGCGCTCCAGCCTCCGCCTCCGAGCAGTCGCACCACCACTGACTGCCGCCTTGCCTGGGAACCCGGAGATTCCTCCTCTCGTCGCCCCTTCTGGGAGACGCTCGGCCCCTGCCAAGTGGCATCAGCCTTGCAGGGAGGAGAGGGCAGGCAGCTGGCTCAGCTCTGGGAACGGCAGGTTCAGGCTTCTACACGTGGTTGGTGCACGGGTGTCTGCTGGAGGATCTGGGCTGGCCTTACCGGAGACGGCGGTGGCGGCTCTTGGTCCTCAGCGTGTTTGTGCCGCGTCGCGGTTGGGAACGTGTTCCTTCCGATGGGGCGAGATGGGGACTCTCGGTTGCTGTGCTCTGCTGCGCTTGTGGATTCGCCGCCACATCAGCACTCATGTTGGGGCGTCAGGGGTCTCCTCCCACTGCATACGCATTGTCACGTCCCGTCTCTCCTGGCCCCTTGTCTTCTGGTGTGTGTGCGTGCCAGTCTACTGAGATGATGCGGTCCGAGGAGGCCGTTGGCTTGGCACCTGTCCCTTTCTGGGGCACCCTAACTCCTCTCTGCAGTTCAGCAGTGTCTCTCTGCTTCTTACTCTGTGCTTCAGTGTGAACATCCTCCCTCCGAGATTTCAGTCCCGCCGACGGCCAAGTTACGGGTTCTATTCCGATATTCCCATCCTAGGGAGTTTCGGTAGGACACGCGCCAGCTGCCTGATAGCCGTGTCCACCCAACTGTCACATTGTTATCTCAGACCCCGTCTGCACACCTGAGTCGTCTCCCTGATGGCATTCCACCTTGGAAGCCAAAGGCTCATCTTTGCTGCTTGGTTCTGGCTTGGGGCATCTATCCCATCAGGTGCCCGGGCCTGACATGCTTTCTGAACGTCCCTCCAGCCTCTTCTCGCGTGTCTTGCCCAAGCCCAGTTACCCATGAAGTTGTGCTGTTGCCAGTGAGCTGCTCCCCCTGCCGCCTGTCTTGACCAGCTCGTCAGTTCTGTGCACCTTTGCCTGGTTGATCTTCTGAAAACACCGTGCCATCCGTGCAGACACTTGGCCATTGCCAGCGGCCTAAAAATCTAGAGTTTCCAGGCTTCTGCTAAGGAGAAGACCAGTGTGAGTGCACCCCTTCAGTCCAGGCGAGTGGCACAGTGCAGCCGGAACATGCCAGGGGCTCTGCTGCCCCACACCTATGTTGCACGGCCCCCTACTCCAGAAGGCTTCCTCATCGGCTTCCCATCTTCAAGCCTGGACCAGGCTCTACTTTTCTCCTGAATCTTTCTAGAAATGCTTGAGCGTTAAGGGGCCCCATGCCCTTCATCTGCACACTGCAGTATTGCCCGACTCTTTGGTCACCTTTTGCATTACTTTCTTTTATTGACATTTCAATTTTATTTTTGATTTCGATTTTTTTCCTTTTCATTTACACATGTTAGAAAAACATTTGTTTGAGAAGCGGAATGACTGGGAGAGATGGAAAGGGAGAGAGGGAGAAAGGGAGGGAGGGAGGGAGGGAAGGAGAGATTACGATTGATCTTCCATTTGCAAGTTCACTCCTCAAACTGCCCAGAGAGTCAGGCCTGGGCAGGGTGAAGCCAGAAGCCAGGAACTCCATCTTGGTCTCTCATGTGGGTGACAGGTCCCAAGTGCTTGGGCCATCATCTGCTGCCTTCCCAGCATTAGAGGGAGCTGGATCTGAAGTGAGGCATCGGGACTTGAACTGGTGCTTTGATGTGAGATACAGGTGTCACAAGTGGCAACTGAACCTGCTGTGCCCCACCGGCTCCTCATTTTCACATTGTGTTTCCCTGACTTTAAGCTTCTCGAAGGCAACAGCTGTACGTTTTCTTCTTGGTGCCACCCCCACCCGTTGTCTGCACAGTGCTGGCCACGTGGGAGTTACTCAGCTCAGAGTGCAGAATGAGATTTAAGGTTATTCAGGTCTGCTACTTTATTTTAATCAAGGAAGCCTATTTTTAAAACAACCATTTTTCCCTACAAAATAATTTATTAACCTGTACATCCTTCCCAACTTGCCATCAATATTTAAAAATAAGATTTTGCTCATCAAAAGGAGTGCTCTGTTTGTGAACTTGATTATGTGTGATTGACAGCCAAGATGTACGAATGTGATCCTTGTTTTTAACCACATGTTTTTGGCTCACCTTCCCTGAGGAGCGTCTGGGAGCAGTGTTCGGAATGAAATCTTGTTTGTGGTCCCATGGTTGAAGCCCAGGGAAGCAGGGGAGTAGCAACACTGCACGCAGCGGCTGCTACACTGATTGAGGCACAACTCAGCCCTGATGGCGTTTGCATTAAAGGATATTAGAGGAAAGAGAGGTTGGCTGATTCTCAGCTTGGCAACTCCAGAAACTCAATTTAAGGGGTCACCAGCTATTCCCAAGTGTTAGTTGGTATTCGCCAAACCTACAAATGCTAGTTGTAAAAGCATCGTCCCATTGTTTTCTTCCAGTTACCGTACAGGGGTGGGAGGGATATGCTTACATCCACTCCTATAGTGATTCTTGGAAGGCATCAGAGGGTTAGGAGAGGATCAGGTCAGTATCTTGGAGGCATTCTTTTTTTTTTTTTTTTTTGTAAAGATTTGTTTATTTTATTTGAGAAGCAGAGAGAGAGAGAGAGAGAGAGAGAGAGAGGTTCGCTTCCCAAATGGCTGTAACAACTGGGCTGGTCCAAACCAGGAGCCAGGAGCTTTCTCCAGTTCCCCCAAGGGGGTGCAGGAGCCCAAGCACTTGGGCCATCTTCCACTGCTTCCCCAGGCTCTCAGCAGGTAGCTGGATTGGAAGTGGAGCGGCCACGGCTCAAAGCGAGATCCATTTGGGATGCCACCCTCACAGGTGGTGGCTTTACCTGCCACACCACAGTGCTGGCCCCATGAGATTCTTTCAAACTGTGGGAGAGCCTGGAGAACCGCCACTGGACTGTTGGGTTTATCTTCTCAGGCATGCGTAGTCTCCTCTGCCATTTGCAAGTACTGACTGAGCAGCTGCTCAGTGCTGAGGGCACAGGCCTTAGTCCTGCTCTCGTGAGGCCGTAGGCCGGGGTCTGTGCTCCGGACCACACTGGGTGCTTGGAACGAGCTCTTGTTCTTCAGCTTGCTTCTAACTCCTTGCACGTGGCCGTTTCTTTTGTGTCTTCAAAATCTATTCTTAAGTTGGTGTGTTTTGAAAACCGGCTGATCTCACCAATTTTCATAGCCTTGCATCTGGAAGTGACGTTTGAACCTCTCCCCAGTTCTGAACGACACTGCGCTTGCGTGCAGCCCCGTCCCGGGAGCAGGAAGCCAGGGTGAGGCACTGGCCAGTGCCGCTCAGTCCTAGCCCTGGCGCTGGTTGTTCCTGCTTATCTCCATGTGTCAGGGAAGATCACCCAGACTCTCCAACCAAGTTTATCTCCTGTCCTCCATTCAAGGGACGTAGACAAAGTGGATGATTTGCTTACATTTCTCTTGAAACTTTGCCGTGGTCTGTGTTCCTTGGAAGGGAAGGGACGATTTTGCACAGACCGGCTCTAGGAGCTCTTGTTAGAGCGGCCTGTGGCCAAGGAGACAGGCAGCAGAGGCTCCCGCGGGCTCCCTCCTCGGCTTTGAGAAGTGTCGCTGCACTGAGAGCAGCCTCCGGCAGGACAGCCGTCACTGGAGACGCCTGAGGCAGGACGCTGCTTCTTGGATTTTTTCCCCAGGAGCAGAGGGGGAGGTAGCCTTCCTCTGAGTGGGGAAAAGGAGATGACAGGGTCTCATGCGGGAGCGGAGAGGCCGTCTTGGCTAATCCTGCCTTTTCTGCCCTGCACACCTGGCTGCAGGTGCATCGGGGAGGGGCAGATCTTTCATAGCTGATGAGGAGACAAGAAGGGCAGACGGAGGCCATGTGTAGAATTAGTGCAAACAGCTTAGAACAGGTGGCAGTGGCTCCGGAATCGGAGGAAAACTGCTGGTGCCCGTGAGCCACTGGGACGCCCTCTGATGCCAGCGTGACCTTTAGTCCTGGAGCAGAGATCCCCAGAATGTCTGGCCGGGAATGACCGGATGCCAAGCCACCGTCTCCATGTGATTTAGGGAGATGAGCTCTAATCAGACTCTGGGCACAGAACTGATTGGAAACTCCAGAACTACAACCTAGTCCTAGGCGCCATTTTGTTCCGAGAGATGCCTCAGAGTTAGAGCAGAGCATCTTACCAGAGTTGAGGAATGAGACTCAAGTCCATCAGGGTCTGCCAACACCTAAGGACTCGTGATTAGACACGGACGTCACTTTTGTATTTGAACAACTACAAAAGGTGCTGCTGCGGTGGTTGACCCAGGCTGTTAGAGGCTGCAGAGTCCGGTTCTAGCTAGCATCCACAGGTGTAAAGTGCCAGAAGCATTTCCCTACCTCTAAGATTTATTTTAAGTTGATTTTCTTAGATTTTTGTTTGGGAAGGAATTATAGATTGATTTTAAATTTAATCAAAGCATCTTTTTAGATAAGCTTTTTTGTCAGGCCCTGTGGGTATGACTGCACTATACACAACCTGGGGTAGTTTGCTTCTGTCCATCTCTCCGTCCATCCGTCCATCCGTCCGTCCATCCATCCGTCCGTCCATCCACCATCTACCCATCATAATTCCTTGAGCTTACAATATGGTGTTCCCTACATAAATGACACACAGCGTATTTAATGTTGATCCTATAAGCATAAAATATGACAGTGGCTGACCATTTTGAGTGAGAGGATGGGGCTAAAAAGCCAGTAATTGGGTGTTTCAGCGCTGGAAAGCGCGGGTGTCTGCGTATCCAAACTGGCTTTCATCCATGTCGTGGGCAAAAAACCAACAGTGTGTGTTCAGAAAACCATTCAAGTTTTCCTGCAGCCTTTATTCTTTGTGTACATACTTTATCGACTCAGATTTTTCACTCACTGAGGCAGCTGTCACTTGTCACTCAGTGCGCAGTGGAGATGTGCTGGGAACGAAACGTGCCTCTCCTTTCCAAACCTGGGCCGAGCCTCTGCCTGTCCTTAGAATCATGGACAGGACGCCTAGAAGTGTGCTGCTTCAAGTCTGCCTGATCCTCAGCTCATTTTGATCTCACAATATGTTACCTTATAGAGAGCAGCCCAACAGTTCTACCACATATGCTAAGAATAATACTGTCAAATATTGTTAAGCTGCTAGAAATCCACTTTGGAAAAGGGCTGAATGAATGTGTATTTCCCATGCTGTCTCAATTCAGTTAAAGACTTTTTTTTACCCATATGTGCCAGAAATGCTTACCTTGGATCCAAGCTTGAATATGAGATATTTCTGCCAAAAATGAACAATTTTTATCCAGTTTTAAGCAATTGAGAAAAAAATAGTGACTGTGATGGTTGGAGAGAATTGTCAAATACTGCAAAATGAAATTCTAGCTATCTCGAGAAAAGCAAAGTGGAAAGAGGAGGGCTTGGAAATAGAATAAAATCAAGAGATTTGGTGATCCTAGTGCACCTCTATATTTGGAACAAGAGAATATTGGGACTGGCACTGTGGTGTAGAAGGTTAAGCGTCTGCTTGCAGTGCTGGCATCCCATATGGGCAACAGTTCAAGTCCTGGCTGCTCCTCTTCTGATCTGGCTCCCTGCTGATGCACTTGGGAAAGCACTGGAGGGTGCCCCAAGTGCTTGGGCCCCTGCATCCACATGGGAGACCCAGAAGCAGCTCCTGGCTCCTGGCTTTGGCCTGGCCCTCCGGCCCCAACTGTTGAGGCCATTTGGGGAGTCTCAGTCTCTCTCTCTCTCTCTCTCTGTTTTTCTGCCTTTCAAATAAATAAATAAATCTTTTAAAAAAATCGACAATGCCAACAAACTTAGATTATCACTCAAAATCGCTAATGGGGCAGCGGGGGGGAGGGGGGTCAAGAGTATAGTTGAGTCAGCCTAGAAATAAATTGGCTTTTGAGGACCTGTTCCCGAGAGCTGGGGTTTATGTTAGATTTGCTCTAGGGAGCCAGTGCCTCACTGAGAGCTGGAAACTTCTGGGTGTTTGAGTCCTGGTCTTGGGTTCACAGGCAGAAGATTGGGCATGCCGTAGGGCCTTCAAAAGACTGATGAGCTCAGCATGTGCAATGCTTGACTAGCCTTTTGGTGCGCATAGAAGTTTGAATTCATTTGCCTAACATCCCTTGTTATGGACAGAGGGGAATTTGGACTTGTGTTGATAGTGAAAAGTGATTCTGACTCAGAGGGTTGGTGCGAGGACCGAATGCACATCGTATGCATTCATTGTATGTGGGCAATCCTGTCGATTAGGGGAGCCCCAACAGGCCTGCGTAGTTGCCCTGTGAAAGTGGAGACGGCATCTACGGGGTAAGACACTGATTCAGAGCGGAGCCTTGAGAGTTCAAGGTCCTGCCCTCCTAAAGGCCGCAGCGGCCGGCCCATCCCCCCGTGGTTCCTCTGACTTCTACCTCCTGCAGCCCAGTGACTCTCGGGCCTGGAACATCAAGCCCGTTTTGCACTTGTGACGGAGTTCTTTACTTACTGAGCTATTAAGCCATGTATGTGTTTACTTGTTCATTCATTCATTCGGCAAATCGCTGCCGTACAAGCTGTCACACGTCTTGAGTATCACCCTGTACGGAATCCCCAAAGCAACTCTGTGCTCCACGTATTTCAATGGTTGCTCCTGTTGCTCAGGGAAGAACACGGAGGCATACGTCCATTAGTTTGCTGCAGGTTATGCAGCCAGTAGGAGGTCTGGGATTCAGCCTGGTGCCCCATGCCCGGTTCCTTCTCCTAATTGCCAAGCTGCGGCATCCTGGGTTGAGTCGTCTAGGGAAGTGCTGGCATTTCCCGTAGGGGAGCCTCCAAGTTGCTTCTCATCTTGCTCATGAGCGTCAGCTCCGGGAGTCCGTGGCAGAGAGGTCCCCGCGTTCATGGACTTTGGTGAGGCCTTGTGCCAAGCACGTACATGTTAGGAACATGTGGTCCCTCTGAGCGTGAGTCCTCTCCCCAGAGACAGGAGTTTCTGCCTGTGCAGACTACCTGTGAAGCCTGTGGCATGTCTGTGTTACGGACACCACCACGCTGGTTGGAGGAATTGCTACAGAGCCCCCCCACCCCCAAAACTGGCTCCATGCCCACCACACAACAAACCAGTTACTAACACAGGGATGGTGTGGAAAAGTAGGCGTATGTGTGCAGTGCACAAAGCAAGAAGCCAGGCACCTGCTGCTCGATTCCAGGACTCCCAGGGGACTCGAGGCTGTTAGTGAATCTTGTAGTTCCACATACACGCTCAGTTGTGTGGGGGTCTCTGGCCATCCACAGTGTGCATTGCCTTCTTTTGGCTGGTCAGTGATGGGGCCAGTGTGCTGCTTATGAAATGGTAAAGGTGGGCTTAAGTCTGGGTCTAGGCTGGGGGTTACTTTGTTTGCTCAGGGCCCATGGGTCCTGGCCACACTCACAGAATAGAGGCTAGCACGGAGATGTTACACCTAGGGCGACCTGAGCATTTGTGACTCAGGGTCTTGGTTCTGGCTTGCTCTGTGTCATTCCCCGAATGTAATGACCTACTCTTTGCACAGGTACTGCAAGATGAGGGGGAGCTCGCGGAGCCTGAGAAAGTCTACATCAGAGGCTTGGGGTAGGGCCTCAGCCTCACCAGGAGGCGGCTTGGCCCCTGGGGTAGCAGAACCAAGAATCACAACCCTTAGCGTCTTCGAGACAGCCGGGGTGCTCAGCCGTAGTCAGTCTGGCCGTTGCCATTCTTGGTGGTTTGGCATCCTGTGAAAGTGGGCATGTACTCGCACGATGCCAGTGGCCTTTGTCAAAGCTGTTGTCCCTCATACATCCCTTGCCTCGTGGGTCAACACCACGTGTGCAGTGGAGCCTCACTGGCCTCCATGGCTGGTGTCATGCATGTCCCTCACAGTGCTGGTCATGGGGTCCAGGACAATGAGACTAGACTTCCTAAGGAAGCCACAGTTAGCAGGAGAGCAGAGCCGTGGTTGGGGAGACGGGCACTGGCCTGGCCATCATCGGTGCCTACGGCCCCGTGGTCCATTCTCGTCTTTTCTCCCCTAGATGCACAGTTCCGTGAGCACGGCTGTAGCGGCTCAACACTGGTCCATCCCTTTGATTCTGTTCCGCTGACAGTACAGGCCTGAACAGAGAACTAAAGGAAGGGGTGTGTGAGTGTGTATGTGTGAGTGTGTGTGAATGTGTGTATGTGTGTGTGAGTGTGTACGTGCACATGCGTGTGAGTGTGTATGTGTGAATGTGAGTGTGTGCGTGTGTATGTGTGAGAGTGTGTATGTGTGAATGTGCGTGTGAGTGTGAATGTGTGTGCGTGCGCATGCGTGTGAGTGTGTGCAGGTGTGTGTGTATGTGTGTGTGTGGAGGAGGGCTGCTGCTTACACTTGCTGTTTGGCAAAACGACCTTGAGACCAAGCAGCGCTTCTTAACCTCAGCTGCCTGTTGGAACAGCTTTTAAAAAGGTACCAGGCCAGGACCAGTGTTACGACATGGTGGGGAAAGCCACCACCTGTGACGCCAGCATCCCATGTGGGCACCAGTGTGAGTCCTGGCTGCTCACTTCTTCCTGCCAATGGCCTGGGACAGCAGTGGAAGGTGGCCCAGTGCTTGGGCCGCTGCATCCAAGTGGGAGACCTGGAGGAGGCTCCTGGCTCCTGGCGTCAGCCTGGCCTAGTCCTGGCTGTTGTGACCGTTTGCAGAGAGAACCAGTGGGTAAAAGATCTTTTTTTTTAAGTTTTATTTTATTTATTTGAAAGATAGAGATACAGAGAGAGAGGGAGAGAGAGAGAGGTCTTCCATCACTGGTTCACTCCCCAAGTGGCCTCACTGGCTGGAGCTGAGCCGATCTGAAGCCGGAGCCAGGAACTTCTTCTGGGTCTCCCACGCAGGTGCAGGGGCCAAGGACTTGGGCCATCCTCTACTGCTTTCCCAGGCCACAGCGGAGCTGGATGGGAAGTGGAGCATAAAAAAGGGAAACAAAAGCACCATGCGGGCCAGGGAATGCAGCTGCCGCCAGTGAGGCCAGCGTCCCGCGTGAGCGCAGTCGTGTCCTGGCTGCTGCGCGTCAGATCGGCTGCCTGCTCCTGGGGAAAGCAGCGAAGGTGGCCCAAGTGTTTGGGGCGCTGCCAGCGACGTGGGAGACCTGGATGAAACTCCTGGCTCCTGGCTTCGGCCTGGCCCAGCGCTGCTTGTCGTAGCCAGGGGGGAAGTGGACTCTGCAGATGGACAGTCTCTCTCCACCCCGGCTCGCTGTGGCTCTGGCTTTCAGAATACACAAATCTTAAGAAAATAAAATAAAATAAGGCAGCACCGCTGTTCAGGCCCTGGCCTCGAGTTTCTGATGGGTCCAGCATTTCACAAAAATGCTCCCGAGCTGAGGTCACGTGTAGCCGGGGTGTCCCTCAGCCCCACTCTGGGACACTGCAGGGTCCAGGGGACCCGCCTCGGATGCAGGAGCCTCTGCCCGCTGACCTGGGCGGCGTGTGCTCCCCTCCTTCTCGCTGGAATGTATTCTGTGGGGCCCCATTGGTTCCAAACGCCCAGTTTTGTGCAAGGAAACAGAAGGTCAAAGTCAAGTGGAAACATCTAGACCGGCCGGGGGTCTGAAACAATCCAGGTGCGCTCTGTGCTGTTCATCTGTGTGTCCCTCTCACCTGCCCTGTCCTAGGAGCTCAAGCCACGTGGCCCACGCTGCTGTTGACAGTGCTGACGACCGGCGCCGAGGGGCGTTGTCCTCGTGGCATTTAGAGATGCGGCAGGAGAAACAAGGGAGAAGATTCTAGAAGCCTGGAGGGGCAGGGGTGAGCAGGGCTGGGCATGGGCTCGGGCATCTCAGCGGGCGCCCTGGCTCAGCTGCCTGTGACGAGGCCTCGCTGACGTGAGTGGCTGGGTAAGAGACGGAGGGGGAGCTCGTTCCTCACCTCGCCTCCGCCCGGGCTCCGCCACCCTCTGCGTGGTCGCCTGAGGTCCGGCTCACAGAGGATTCGGTAGTGAACTGGACTTGAGGCCCTTATCACTTCTGCTCTTGATTTTCAAGATTCTTACTGCTGTGTCTCCCTCTCCTTCTGCGCCCCCTGGTCGTGAGGGAAAGAGGCAGGTCGTCCCCGGGAATTCTGAAAAGCGAGCTGAGCTGAGTGTGTAAAGGCTCTTTTGACGGGATGTTACGTTGTGTCAGGTTCTCCGCAGGTAGCTAACCCTCGGCAAATGTTAAAAACACTGTTGAAGGTTTTGAGAAAACCCAATGCAGAAGGAATAAAGAAAGCAAAAACCTCCTTAAATTCTTCTGCCAAGATTGCTGGATCGACTGCCTTATCATTTCTCGTCTCTGTGTATTCATACAGTGCATACACACACAATGGAGTTTTGAAATTAATACGAAGCCGGCGCTGTGGCATAGTGGGCAAAGCCGGCGCCTGCAGTGCAGGCGTCCCATATGGGTGTCGGTTCGATACCTTTCTCCTCCACTTCCGATCCAGCTCCCTGTTAATGCTCCTGGGGAAGCAGCAGAAGACGGCCCAAGTCCTTGGGCCCCTGCACCCACGTGGGAGACCAGGAAGAAGCTCCTGGCTCCTGGCTTTGGATCAGCGAAGCTCGGCTGTTGCGGCCACCTGGGGAGTGAACCAGCAGGTGGAAAACCTCTCTCCCTCCCTCCCTCCCTCCCTCCCTCCCTCCCTCCCTCCTCTCTCTCTTTCTCTCTCTGCCTCTCTGTAACTCTGCCTTTCAAATAAATACATCTCCTTTTAAAAAAGGAATTAGTGGGTGAGATGCATACACGGATCCTACTTACATATTCCTCACCCTGGTAATACTTCGCCTGCCGTTTTCCAGCCTTCTCACTGGGCGCAGGTGCTGTGGGCGGGGCTGGCCTTCGGGGCAGTGGTTGGGCTGCTGTCTGGGACACTCAGCTCTCATGTTGCAGTGTCTGCTTTGAGTTCTGGCTTCCTGCAGGTCCTGAGAGGCAGGAGGTGATGGCCCGAGTAGTTGGGTCCACCCATGTGGGAGACCCAGACAGTGTGCCGGGCTCCTGGTTTTGGCCTGGCCCAGCCCTGGGTCTCTCTCTCTCTCTTTCTGCCTTAAAAAAAAAGGGAGAAGGAGTAAATAATCTTTAAAAAAATGTTGTAACCTTTTCATATTAGAAAGTAAATTCTGTATCAGTTTTTTAAAAAAATATTTGTTTTATTTATTTGAAAGAGTTAGAGAGGTAGAAAGAGAGAATCTTTCATCTGCTGTTTCACCCCCCAAATGGCTGCAACAGCTGGAGCTGGGCCAGGCTGAAGCCAGGAGCCAGGAGCCTCATCTGGGTCTCCCACATGGGTGCAGGGGCACAAGCACTTGGGCCATCTTCCACTGCTTTCCTAGGTATGGCAGCAGGGAGCTGGATCAGAAGAGGAGCAGCCGGGACTAGAACCGGTGCCCATATGGGATGCCAGGGCTTTAGGCCAGGACTTTAACCTGCTGCGCCACCGTGCCGGCCCTGCGTATTTGTGTATTCGACAAGTATTTGCTGAGTGGCATGTCCTGTCCTAGGCATTAGAGTAGTGATTCATAAATCAGAGACAAAAATCCCTGCCTGTGTAGACTGCATTCTCTGTGAGCCGTAGACCTGAGCAAGGTACATAAATAACTGATAAACTGTTCTTGGTGGTGATTGCATAGCAGGTAGGAAAAAGAAGGCACTGGCAAGGATGTGACATGTTGAGGTAGGGGATCAGTTGAGAGTTCGAGCAGGATTTTCAGGAAATGCCTCAGCCAGAGGAATTTAGATGCAAAGGGACGTGAGGGGGCCAGCTAGGGAAACCATCAGAAGATGAGCATTCCAGGCCACAAGACCAGCACGTGCAAACGCCCTGAGGCACCGAGCACTGGTGTGATCATGGAACTGGAGTAGGGGAGTGAGGCAGATGCTGCCGGGAGGTCCTTGAGGTCCCAGGTTCCGGGAAGGAAAGCTCCTGGGACGTTTTGATCCGAGGAATGATGCACGAGAGTTCTGCTTTGCTAAACAGTTGCCTACGGGCGGGGGAACTCAGAGGCAGAGGGGCAGGGGCTGAGCTGAGCTAGGGTGCGGCGGGGAGACGGTGTGAGCTGGCAGGGCTTTGGGCGCACTTTGAGCCCCAAGGTTTGCTGACGGATGGGATGTGTGATGTGAGAGCCAGAGGAATAGAGTGATGTCGGAGTTTTCGCTCTGAGCCCTGGACGTGGAGCGGCGGTGAGCTGCGTTGAGGTGCAAGCTTGCTGCGAGGGGCGTGGCTGAGGCAGGGGCTTCGGGGGCCGGGCTTCGGCTTCCAGCTGTTGCACATGAGCCGGGCTTGGAGCAGACCCTCTCTACAGCTGTGTCGCGTTGAAGGCCAGGTTGTCTCCCAGTTTTGAGATGTGTGGCTGCGACGTTGGGGGTTTCCCTCGTCACGGCTCTGATTCAGCGTGTAGCATCCCTTTGCAGACTCGTTCGCGCTCTCCGTGTGTGCACACATCTTGTTTTGGCCATCAGTCTGTTTACCGTAGCTTCACTGCTGCTGGGCCGTCTGCAGATTCTCCATGGCCGCGTCCACTTGTTTCTGAAACGACGATGCGCCTGAGCCTTGCTCTCCCGCTGAAGTCCCGATCGCTCTTTGTGAGCCGAGTGGTTGCTCTCTAAATGATTCCACGTCAGGGGGAGAATGGGTGGGCGGGGCTTGTGATCATTCGCTCAGGAGCAGAAAATTAAGTCTAGTCTATAAACAGAGCTGCAGCCATAGCGTGTGCTGGCCTAAGGATGTCTTCGCATGGGAAAGCCCTTTCTGCGGAGCAGTCATGGCGCTGGTTTGCTGCCGCTCTCTTGTGAAGACGGAAGAGGAAGCTACGCTTGCGTCTGCAGGCAGAACGCCTGAGAGCGTGCTACACGTGTTCTGTAAACCTCAAGTCATTTTCCCGCAGGTAGGGAGCGTCGTGGGGAAGAAGCATCCGTGTGTCTTGGCCTTCCCCACTGCTGACCGTGGCAAACTCGATGACGTGCTCTTGTCTGTCATCCAGGCCCTGCGTGCCCGCAGTGAGGGCGCCCCCAGGACTGTAGACAGGCTTGGCTCATCCTGTCACCGTCCCCCAGGGATCCAAGACCTGCACGTGCAGGCTGGCCTGCAGCGTGCCAGTCGTGGCACGCCGGTTGGAGCGGGTCCCTGGAGGGTGCCGCGTATGGTCTGACTTCATTAGCTTCACGCCCGAGCCTGCTGTGTCAGGGCTCCAGCGGGGGAAGCCAGCCCGGTCTTTGGGGAAGGCCACGAGGGATCCTTGTCTGTGTAGAGGGTCCGTGATCTGACTTGGAAGAATGACAACAGAACCCCCTCCCCCAGACCCCCTCATGAATCGCATTTACGCCCAGCAGCTCCTCCACGTGGGATGGCTTAGACTCAGGCGGACAGCTTTGCGTAGCCACGGAAGACTGCCCCGGGGAAGAAT
The DNA here is from genome assembly GCA_015711505.1 of Sylvilagus bachmani. Taxonomy (NCBI): domain Eukaryota; kingdom Metazoa; phylum Chordata; class Mammalia; order Lagomorpha; family Leporidae; genus Sylvilagus; species Sylvilagus bachmani. Next base: position 2,398,603 of record CM027399.1, read on the forward strand.
GCCCACTGCTCCAGGAGCTGCCTCACAGGTAGACCTCGGAAGTCGCCTCTGAGGATGACTTAGGCGTTCCTTGCCTTTCTAGGGCGCACACGCCTTCGGGGATCTGATAGGAACTGTTGGCCACCGCGAAGGCTCTCACACACCCCGCGTGACGAATGCAGCCACCAGGCTTGCGCACTTCCTCCTGTCCGTCACCCACTCCCCCGTGTTTGTGACATTCGGTCGTGTGTTTCATGATGATTATTTGTGGAGTGTCTGCCGTGCCCCGAGCACCGTTCTAGGTACCAGGAACGCAGCAACGCGCACAAAGGAACCTTCTGTTTGTATCCACGGATTAGCGGTGGTTAAAGCCTGCCCGCGTGAAAACCCAGGTCATTTACTCTTCCTCGCTTTTTTGTTGTGCTTTCTCATTTTTCTAAACCAAAAGGCATTACTTGCATTACAGACACATAGTAAAGGAGACAAAAATTCATGGTTGGCTTCTTGAGAATAATATGCAATGACAAATGTTCCTTGGAAAGCAAGAAGAGTTTGGAATGAATTTGTGTTTTATCAGTCATGATAATATGGGGGTCTGCTGGTAAAGGGCCGGGAACACGGCAGAGGGTGGCCAGCTCAGTCCGTAGTTACTGCCGGTGGTGTCGTGGCTGCAGCCTCTAGGGTTGCCGCCCCTTGGGTAGTAAGGTTCCCTAGGAGTTGAACAGCCCTGCATGAGAGTGCTTAGCAGTCGTGGCCTGCAGACCAGCTCCTGTTTTGAGTGGTGTTATCGGAACGCGGCGAGGCCCATTCGTGTGCACATTGTCTCCGGCCACTTGGACGCTCTGAGGTGACGTTGAGTAGTTGTGACAGAGACAAGCGTTTGCCGTGGACCCTTTACAGGCGAAGCTTGCCGATGCCTGCTGCAGGCTGGTGCTGTCCGGTAGCACTTTCGACAGCCGTGGACATGTCCGCTGTCTGTGCTGTCCCTTACGGTAGCCACCAGCCACGTGTGTCCACGGGGCCCGGGAAATGCGGTTGGTGGGACTGAGGAAGTCACATTGATGTACAGAGGGCCACCTGTGTGGTCACCGTGACTCTGAACCACAGCCGGAATTTCTTTCTTTTTCTTTCTTTTCTTTTCTTTTTTTTTTTTTTTTGACAGCAGAGTGGACAGAGAGAGAGAGGCAGAGAGAAAGGTCTTCCTTTGCCGTTGGTTCACCCTCCAATGGCTGCCGTGGTTGGCGCGCTGCGGCCGGCGCACCGCGCTCATCCGATGGCAGGAGCCAGGAGCCAGGTGCTTCTCCTGGTCTCCCATGCGGGTGCAGGGCCCAAGCACCTGGGCCATCCTCCACTGCACTCCCGGGCCACAGCAGAGAGCTGGCCTGGAAGAGGGGCAACCGGGACAGAATCCAGCGCCCCGACCGGGACTAGAACCCGGTGTGCCGGCGCCGCAAGGCGGAGGATTAGCCTGTTGAGCCACGGCGCCAGCTCGGAACTTCTTTCAGAGCAGCCTCCTGGGTCCTGTTGTGTGTGCCGTCGTCCTACTTGGCTACTTTTCTCTGCGACCTGCCCAGACTCTCGACCTAACATCTTTTTATCTGAAGTGCCCTAGCTGTTCTTAGTTGGGTGAACTCTGGCCTTTTCAGGAGGCACAGAGCTCGTGCAGTAGTCTACCCGGAAATATCCCACCGTGGCATCAGAGGAAAATGTGGGGGCTGGCCGGAGAGTGCAGAAGAACTGAGACCCCCTTTTATCCAGGAAAACGCGCTTCCTGTTTTCAGAGCAGGTTCAGGCTCTCAGCGAAGCAGCGGAAGGCAGAGAAGGAACCTGTCCCGGCGCACACGCCACCCCCGCCACTCGCAACCCCCCCTCCATAGCGGCACATTTCTGTGACGGACGAGGCGACACTGGCACCTTGGCCTAGCTGCCACTCAGAGCCCGTAGTGTCCGTTTCAGTTCCCTCTGGGAATTGTACGTTCTGTGGCCTTTGACAGAGGGGCAGTGAACGAGATGCTCCGCCCCTTTTGGGGGATTGTGGACAAGATGTGTGCACCGGCTTGTTGTCCCCTAAAGTTCATGTGTGAGGAGCTCGATCCCCAGATCGCAGCTGCTGGGCAGCGGGACTTTGAGAAGGTCACGAAGGTGTTTCTCTTCTGAACGCGCCAGTGGTGTTGTCCCCGCGGTGGGTTTATTATAAAAGGACCAGTTTGCCCACCTGCTGTCCTCAGCCTCGCTCTGCCCTCCCACCCCCACCGTGGGCTGCTGCAGCTGGAAGACCTTGCCAGATGCCGGGCCCTTCATCTCGAGCCTCCCCGCAAACAAAACCATGAACCAATCAGTTCCGCCCACTGCTAACCACCCAGTTTGAAGTATTTTGTTATGGCAGCAAAAATGGACTAAGTTGGGCTGGCACCGTGGTATAGCAGGTAAAGCCGCTGCCAGCAATGCTGCCATCCCATATGGGCGCCAGTTCATGTTCTGGTTGCCTCACTTCTGATCCAGCTCCATGCTAATACCCTGGGGAAAGCAGACAATGATGGCTCAAGTGTTTGGACCCCTGCACCCACGTGGGAGGCCTGGATGAAGCGCCTGTCTTCGGCCTGGCCCAGCGCTGGCTGTTGTGGCCATCTGGGGAGTGAACTGGTGGATGGAAAATCTCTTTCTCTCTCTCTTTCATTCTGAATTTCAAAATTAAATAAATCTTTTTTATTTATTTATTTGATAAGTAGAGTTATAGATAGAGAGACAGGGATAAAGGTGTTCCTTCTGTTGGTTCAACTCCCAAATGGCCGCTATGGCCAGAGCTACGCAGATCTGAAGCCAGGAGCCAAGTGCTTCCTCCTGGTCTCCCATGTGGGTGCAGGGCCCAGGCACTTGGGCCATCCTCCACTGCCCTCTTGGGCCCCAGCAGAGAGCTGGACTGGAAGAGGAGCAGCTGGGACCAGAACCCAGCTCCCATATGGGATGCTGGCACTGCAGGCGGAGGATCAACCAAGTGAGCCATGGCGCCGGCTCCAAATAAACAAATCTTTAAAAAAATTAACTAAGACAATGTGCAATCCACTTTAGCCTTTGATTTCTCAGTAAAGCTCGCAGTGGCCGACCTGTAAGCTCAACTCCCAGCTCTGGAGACAGCGCTGGGAAGGCAGGTTGAGGGTGCTGGAGAAGGTGCTGAGAGGAGAGACAGGGGAAGGAAGAAATGCACTGATGCCTTATGATTTGTAATACTCTCTTTGCCTGCTGCAAGCTGAGGGTACGGGGTGGGGGCTTCACACCCCTCAGGCCTGCTCTTCCCACTGCCTGCACTATTCGTTGTAAAGGGTGTGATGGAGGCTTCCGTGCCTCCCAGCAACAGCTGTTAGACCCAAGAGAGAACAGCCAGCCTGGTTGTCCTTGGCAGACTCCTACTCCGAAGGGTGTTGTTATTTGTAAGGCAGAGAGAGAAAGACAGGAATCTTCCATCTGCTGGTTCACTTTCCAATTACCCGCAAAGCTGGAGCTGGGCCAGGCTGAAGCCAAGAGCCTGGGGTTGATTTAGACCCAGGGTTGCCACCGAATCGGGAACAAAAGGAGTAGTGCCCTTGTCAGTGTGCAGAGAGCTCTCGCTTCCAAACTGAACAGTGCCATGAGGTCTGTGAACTTTGCCCTTTGGACTTGGTCTCTGACCCTCAATCTGTGTGTAGCCCAAGGTTGAGTTAAGATTACTATTTTCCCTGGCAGGTGTAACGTGGTTTCATCTTGAGATCACAGTTTTAGGGAACACCCTGTAGTATTTTGGTCTTTTAAAGAAATTCATATTCGTTTTATTCAGTCTTGGTTTCTGGTAATGATCTACGACCCCGTTCTTGTTCCCTCCCGTGTGCTGTCTCGTTATTAATGCGGGATACCAGGAAGACGAGGCGAGAATCCCAGTGTCTTTCAGGGAGTGATTTAAATTACATTTTATCACCGCTGGAGATCTCGGTGGTTTATTGCTCCGTGTCTTTAGTACATTTGCAGCTGAAATGAGGGCCAGGGAAACGAGACTGGCATCAGAGACGCAGGTACAGTCTGCAAAGCCGGGCCCGCTTAGCCTGCAGGATTGGGGGCATTGAGTTTTCTGCAGCTACATGAGGTGCTTCAGGAAGTTAGCGGGAAATGTGTATTATGAAGAAACCGTGCGTGGATTTCAGTCTGCACCAAAATATGCTTATCTTTTAATTCCATTCTCCACAAACTTTTTGAAGTACCCTCTTAAGCCTAAATTAAGGACAAAATGGAGCTAACATATTGGTAGGCCATTAAAGTGTACAGGTGTGCATGTGATAGAAGGTGTTCTATTAAAATTGCTCTAGTTTGAAAAGAATTTTTTTCATTTTTAAAATATTTACTTATTTGGAAGGCTGACAGAGGGATCAACACACACACACACACACACACACACACACAGAATATCAATCTTTTGTCTGCTGGTTCACTCCCCAAGTGGCCACAAAAGCCAGTGCTGGGCCAGCCCGGAGCCAGGAACACCATCCTGGTCTCCAATGTGGGTGGCAGGGGCCCAAGTGCTTGGAACATCCTCTGTTGCCCTCCCACAGGCGTCAACAGGAAGCTGGATCCGAAGCAGAGCAGTCAGGACTTGAACGGCCAGAGATGTAAGCAGCAGCTTGGTGCCACGACACCAGCCTGAAAGCAGATTTTAAGCCAGGACCACGCCCATAGAAAGGAGCGCGTGTATTCCGCCGTGTGACTAATCAGTGGAGGTTGGCATTAGCAGCATCCATAGGAGACACTGAGTTCAGCCTGTGCCTGGCTTCCGCGTGCTTTCTGCGCTCGGGGCCTGAGTCTGCCTCCCCCTGTGCGCATTTGCAAGGCTGGGAAGTGGAAGTGGCAATGAGTAGAAGCCAGAATGCAGCTTGGGGAGCAGGTGTTTGGCTAAGCGGTGAGGATGCTGCCGGGGACGCCCATGTCCCCTCGTGGAGTGCCAGGATCCAAGTCCCGGCTTCACTTCGGATTCCAGCTTCCGGCTGCTGACACTCTGGAAGCAGCAGGTGGTGGCGCCGGTACTTAGGTAGGTCCTGGCCTTGCGCTGAGGAGCCCTGAAGTGAGTTCCGGCTCGTGGCTTCAGCCTGGCCCAGCTGCAGCTGCCGTGGGTGTTGAAGAGTGAGCTAGCAGACGGAAGACTATGTCTGTCATTCTCTCTCTCTCTGCCTTATAAACAATAAATAAATAAATAAATAAGAAAAATTTGCTTTGAAAGTTTCTGGTTACTGCAGTGGTGGAGAGAAAAGTCTGTTGGGGGTTCTGTCCAAACTTCATGCAGGCGGTATGTTATAGCCATCGCCCTCCCCCTGCCCCCCGAGGTGCTGGAAGACCTTTGGCCTAGGAGATGCGCCCGCCTGGCTTGCTGAGCGAACAGCTGAGATGCTCAGGGAGTCTGGGCCTAAATCGGAAGCAGAAGGAGAAGTTCGCCCGCGCCCCGGGAGTCCTCACACCCGGCTTGCAAGCTGCCGTCTTCTCCCATGCTGTGTCTGCTGCAGCCCCTGGAATAAGGTTTTATTCTGCTCATGAGAAGAGCTGGAAGCTGTTGTCATGAATCTTTTCTGACATGGGCCAAGAAGCCGGGCCACTGTCATTTACCATCCTGTACAGAACAGCCCAGGCCACCGATGCCGTTCGTCTTGCTTTGCTGTGACGAATCCTAGACTCACTGAGCTGCAGAGGTGTTTAAGGACCAGTTAGCATAAGGTCAGCTGTGTCCTTCTACAGATGAGGCTCGGAGCGTGTCTGTGCCTAGCGCAAGGTGACTTAAGAAATGGATGGTTAGAATCAAGTCTCAGGACTCTCAGATCCTGATTGGCCCTCTTTATAAACTAACATGTCCCACCAAGTCTGTTGTGTCTTGAAGTTTATTGCATTTATGTCCTTAGACACAACCCCGAACCTTGGAATGAGGCAGGAAAGGACTTGAGGCATTGACACTGGACATTCTAAGGTTTCCTGAGTGGGGCAGCGTCTGTAACTGGTTCAGCTTGAGCATTTCATGGGGTTTTGTTAAACCACAGCATGATAAAGGAAGTGAACTTACAGCCCCTCCCGAGGGCTCTGATGTGTAGTAGTGTCTGTGGGCAGAATCGTGGGCACTCTTCCAGGGAAGACGAGCGAGGAAGCCCAGAGCCCTCGCCTGGCCATCGTGGTTCCATTCTCCTTACCAGTTCCCTCCAAGACTCGGTAACAGAGTCTCCAAGCCAGCTGGAGCCTGTGGAGCCTGTGGAGCCGCTGTGACAGATCCTCTGAGCTGCTGCATGTGTCCGGATACTCACAGGTCGGCAGAGCCACCTTTTAATCTTGTCCCAGGGGATGCAGCTTCTCTGTCTGTGCAATTTAGTCTGATAAACTCGTTTGTTCTGGGTGTTTTTGTCCAAAGGGATTGAACACCTAGTGGTACCGAGTGGCTCGCACATCGAACATTCTGCTGCACATTCTGTAACAGCTTCTGCAGACGCGTCGGGAAGGAAAGTCAGCGTGTGGCCCAGAGACACTTGCCAAGCATGCTTTCACAGCTGGCTGCACGGCCTGTCCTCCCCCAGGGATTGAACAGTATCAGGCGACCTCCTCTTATCAGAAAGCTGATAAGGGGACGGAAAATAAGACAGGAGCTGTGATCCCAGCTCACACAGAGCTGAAAGCAGTTGGGTTGGGGAGCATACAGCGAGAGCAGCTCAGGTTAGCTCATCGGGGATGCCCAGAATCCGTGGTCACTGAGTGCACTCTGTGCGCCATAATCGGCTCCCACATCACAGCCAAGGAGCGGTGGGTGGGTTGAGCTCACCAAGAAGGCTGTGCTGACCCCGAGGAGTTCACACTCCATCCTGCTGGCAGCAGGCCTCCATCGAGGGGCATTTCACTGACGAGCAGCATGGTTAGATTTCTCACCTAGGAGATCATGCTGGAGGGCCCGGACCATGGCGTGATGAGTAAAGCCACCGTCTGCCGTGCCAGCATCCCAAACGGGTGCCAGTCCAAGTCCCAGCTGAACCGGCTGCTCTGCTTCTGATCCAGATTCCTGCTAATGTGTCTGGGAAAGCAGCTGAGGATGGCCCAAGTCCTTGGGCCCCTGCACCCACATGGGAGAGCCGGGTGAAGCTCCTGACTCCTGGATTTGTTCTGACCATTTGGGGAATGAACCAGTAGATGGAAGATCTCTCTCTCTCTCTCTTTCTCTTTCAAATAAATAAATCTTAAAAAAACAGGTCATACTGGCTGCTGGGTGGGGGATGATATGGAAGGTCAGGGTGGTCTTGGCACAAAAGTGGAGAAGTGAAGGTAGAGGTGAGGTGTAGATAAAAGAAAAAGGAAAGACTTGCGGGAAGATCCCCCTGGCAAGCTGTTAGACTTCTGTTTTTTATAAAGATTTTATTTATTTGAGAGGTAGAGTCACAGGCAGTGAGAGGGAGAGACAGAGAGAGAGGTCTTCCTTCCGTTGGTTCACTCCCCAAATGGCTGCAACAGCCGAAGCTGCACCAATCCGAAGCCAGGAGCCAGGTGCTTCCTCCGGGTCTCCCATGTGGGTGCAGGGGCCCAAGGGCTTGGGCCATCTTCCACTGCTATTCCAGGCCATAGAGAGAGCTGGATTGGAAGAGGAGCAGCCAGGACTCGAACTGGTGCCCATATGGGATGCCAGCGCCACAGGCAGAGGATTAACCTACTGCGCCACAGCGCCGGCCCCTAGGCTTTGTTTTTAGACGAGATCTCTGTAGTCAGTAACTCCACTTCTGCCATTTTCTCCAGAAGCCAGTGTGTTGAATGTATGCCGGTGTGTGAATGTATCCTGACAGTTGCCGGCTGTCAGGCTGCAGCTGGGGAGGTGAGCTTTCGCCAGGCAGGCAGCGGGGCAGGCTGTGAGAGCTGTTCAGGTCCTGTTTTTACGTTGCAGGTTGAGCCAACGGGACTCTCCTAGACTAGACGTGAGCTGTGAGAACGGGCGTCAGGGACGGCTCTAGACTTCTCTGAGCAGCTGAAAGCTGGGCGTCCCCACCCACCAAGGGAGAAGGTGGCAGAAGGACTTGGATATGGGGGCAGTACTGAAAGAGCTGCGTTTGGGCTGCCTGTCAGGTATCCCTGTGCGGATACTGAGTAGGCCAGGGGATTGCAAGCCATGAGTTCAATGTGAGGTAGGGAATGGAGTCATAAATGTGAGCGTCTCAGCACACAGACGGTCTTTCGAGCTGTGGACTAGATGATGTCACCAAGGAAGTAATTGTAGGTAGAAAAAATTGTTGGCCAGAGTCCTGGGGCCCTGCAGAAGTAAGAAGTCAAGGGAGGGGAAGAAGCAACAAGTGGATGGGAAGGCTGTGGTCCGTGACCCGACGATGTGGTCCTTGGGAGCCACGTGAATGAAGTATTTCAAGGGGAGGAAATGGAGGACGATGACAGATGAAGAAGAAAGACGGCTGACGAGATGCTGTTGGATTTGGTGAGCTTGGGAAGAACAGTTCTGGGGAAGCAGAGGAAGCAGAAATGTGGTTGCACTGGTTTCTGGAGAAAATGAGTGAGGAGTTGGATATAGTGACTACAGTGTATAGTGACTACAGTGTATAGTGACAACGGTGTATAGTGACAACGGTGTATAGTGACAACGGTGTATAGTGACTAGGGTGTATAGTGACAACGGTGTATAGTGACAACGGTGTATAGTGACTACAGTATATAGTGACTAGGGTGTATAGTGACTACGGTATATAGTGACTAGAGTGTATAATGACTATGGTGTATAGTGACTAGGGTGTATAGTGACTACGATGTATAGTGACTAGAGTATATAGTGACTACAGCGTATAGTGACTACAGTGTATAGTGACTACAGGGGCTCCTTGAGGTCGTGTTTGCGTAACAGGAAGGAGAAGAATGAGGAGGAGTGGTGGAAAAGGCAGTGAGGAAGGCGGGGTGTTTGATGGACGCAGCGTCAGGGGGCGACGCGGTGGAGGAGGAGGTGAGTGCTGTGCACCCTTGGGAAGCATGCGTGTCAGTCAGGGCGTGGCCTCAGGGGCAGAGCCAGGGACCACCTGGGATTTTCTTGGTTGTCTTCTGGTCTGTAATTCCCTGTGTGCGCCTGCAGTCCTCTTGTCTCGCCCATGTGGAATGTTCCTTAATGGGCCTGTGTCCTCTGGGCTGGCTTTCCCTGCGTTCCCAGGCGGAGCTGTCCCCGCCTCCAGGGACGAAGGCGGTGACCTCCTGGCTCCGACTGTACACGTAGGTCTGGCCTTCGCATCTGTCAGTCCGAGCCGGATAGCACAACTCGTGGTTCAGAGTTCTGTGTCGCTTCCCAGGATTCAAGACTCTTTTCCACATTTGTACACAGTTTGAAGCGTGAAAATCCTGTGTGTGTTTCTCAGATTCACTTTCCAATCATTTTTCAATTCCTATCTTTTACTTACCCAAGTGATATATTGTCAAAACTTGGAATGTGCGCAGACGCGGGACAGCAGCGTCCTCTGTAAGCCCGCTGGCCTCACCGGCTGCTGTGAACACCGTAGGGTTCAGACGTAGATGCACACCCATAAGCACAGCTCCGCTGCAGAGCTGCGTCCGTTCTGACCAGTCAGCGGTGGGCACAGCCCCTGTGAGCTGGGAGCCCGTTCTTCCCTGGGGGTGTATTCTCTTCCTCTCTGCACAGCTTCCTTCACCCTTCATCCCCCTAGCTCCTCCCGGGCAAGTGTCATTGATTTAGACACACACACACACACACACACACACACACGTCTGGGAAGGGTTGTGAGCTCTTCTCCTGGATATTGTTTTCAGATGACAGAACACAAGGAGGGTGACGGTGAGTTTGCCCAGAGAGTAGACGCCTGGTATTCAGATTTGTTGTTTCCTGCCTACGGTTCTGAGCTTCAGCACAAAGTGTCGTCTTGCCCATCTCACCTGGAAGGGGCAGACCACCTTGTATGGATGTTGCACATGCAGTTCCCTAGCAACCAGCTCCGGCGCTGCACTCAGCGTTGTGAGGACTGATATGTCCCTTGCCAGGGGATTCCTTTGGCTCACACCAAAGAGCACTTGCCTGAAGAACTGTCCCCGTCCACTTGGGATCCACCATTTGTAGGACATTTCCAAGCTGCTTTCCCATAGGATACTCTCTGTCCTGCCCTTTCGGTATCCCTGGTGGTCACAGTCCCGAGGGTGGCCCAGAGTCCACAGCCACTGCTGCTTTTGCCAGGCCCCAGTGGTGTCTCAGCTCTAAAATTCTGCAGTGAGGGGTGGGCACTGTGGCTCCGTGGGTTATGTGCTGGCTCGGGACACCTGTGTCCCTTATCAGAGGCCTGCGATTGTGCCTTGTCTCTGCTTCTGATCCAGCTTCCTGCTAACGCACCTGGGAGGTAGCAGATGACGGCCCAGGTACATCGGTCCCTGCTGCCCATGTGAGAGACCCAGATGGGATTCCTAGGTCCTGGTCCAGCCCTGACTACTGCGGGCATTGGGGAGTGAACCAGCAAATGAATGATTCTCTCTCTCTCTCTCTCTCTCTCTCTCTGCTTTCCAAATAAATCATGTAAAAAATTCTATGATCTTGAAAACAGCTGTAGACCTGTTCATTCATACACTCAGTTGCATGTCCGTTGGTGGGCCTTGGCCAGCCTGGACCACTCATGACTCACATAGGTGTCGAGGCTTCTAGTTCTACCCTCTCTGCTCCCGCAGCACCAGCCCTTCTGTCCCAGGCAAGCACAGCCTGTGGGGTTCTTAATTCTCTGTCTGGTTTCAACAGACTCTTATTTGGCTTTCGGCCTATGAAACCGAACGCACCCACACAATCATTAGCAAGCGTGGGAACTGTTGTTGGGACTGAATATTTGTTGTACACCCACAATTTTTGAGGTGCAAAACAGAACAGGAGTGCCAGGGGATTGCTTTTGTCTAAGGTGCCAGAGGAAGTTAAATAGCATTTGAGACAAAGGCCCACAGGACAAAGCGACCTCCGGACCATCTGTGGGCTGGAGAAGACGTGGAAGGAGCCTCACGCAAACCAGGAAGGCTGGGTGTAGGCTGGACCTAGGCTCCGCCCCCGGCTCCGCCCTCGATGCCCCGTGGATGTCCTTCCAGGGCTGCAAAAGAAAGGGGTGGAAGAGGAGCCAAGTCCAGGGCGGGGCCTGAGCGACAGAGTCCCCAGCACTGTTCCCTTCACCCCACACAGCCCTAGGGTGGAAAGCAGGAGTGGATTTCTGGCACGTCTCTGGGAAGGGGCGCAATGCCTCAGGGTCCCATGATGCGGGCCTGGGTCCTGACTCCCCCACTTGTTGGTAGGCGACCTTATAACACCTCTGAGCCTCTGCATTCTCATCTGAGAAATGGGCACAACACTACCTGTGTGCAGGCTGATCTAGCAACCGAGAAATAAAGCATACTGAAAGGTTGGTACCTTGCCTAACCAGTGGCAGTGGTCAGCCGGTTCTGAGTGTTTACTGTCCGTCATGTATCCTCAGGGACTTGAAGAGGATCTGTTTTGAGGCCGGCTTCCCTAGGCAGGTACCTAAAGAAGTTACAAAACCTAAATCCTTAGTAACAGGGGAGAAATGGGATTGGCGTAATGATACCACCTGCAGCGCTGGCATCCTGTATCGGAGTGCTGGTTTAAGTCCCAGCTGCTGCACTTCTTTTCGAGTTCCCTTCTGATACTCCTGGGAAGGCAGCAGAAGATGGCCACGTGCTTGGGCCCCGGCCACCCATGTGGGAAAACCAGAATGGAGGACCTAGACTCTGGCTTCATCCTAGGCCAGCCCTGGTTGGTGTGGCCCTCTGGGGAGTGAACCAGTGGACGGATTTGTCTCTCCCTGTCTCTCTGTCAATCTGCCTTTCAACAAATAAGTAAATCTTTAAAAAAAATGGGCTAAAACCTGCGTTTCAGCATTCAAAGATCTATTGAAGAGAGAAGAAGAAAGCCATGGAAAAAAAACGAGACAGCATTTTAAAATTTCTTCTAGGAAAAAAGCCACTCCTGCGTCTCAGCTACCCGAGGTGCCCCCTGTGGAGGTCTCTGTCCCGTACACCTCTGTCCTCCCCCTCTTTGCAGCAGTAGTGACAACTGTGGGCACGGCCTGGGGTTGGCATCGGGAGGCACATGTGTGCTGTGTCCTATAGAAGGAGAGCACTCGATCCAGGTAATTAAAAGTGTCAGCTCCTTATCAGGAGAGGTTCTATTAAATTGTGTACAGTAAATATTTTTGCAAGCTGGAACTCTGAAGAAGACTTATTGATCTATGGCAAACTGCCAGGCAGCTGGCAAAGATTTGGAGAGTGGGTCTCAATCCAGGGCAGGTCCTGGGGGGCGGGGGAGAACGCAGCCTGGAGAGGCTCTGTGCGGCCTGTATCGCTGACCCCCAGGTGTCTGCAGTTGCTCTGGGCGGCTCGTCAGCATGAACTGCTTGGTGAGTGCAGGCGGAAGGTGGCAGATACGAGCCGTGTTGGCACAGTTGCTCCGATGGGGCAGGCAGCCGGGGTGGCGTCCTGGAGAAGGGAGAGGAGTGCAGTGTTGCGATGCCAAGACTGTGTTGGCCCAGCCCGAGGGGCCAGGGGCTCTGCTAGGAGGTGGGAGGCCGGGATGCTGCTGCATCCCAGCCTCCACGTGCTCCGGGCCCGTGCGCTGAGGTCCTCGCCTGCCCCCAGGGTCCACAGCTGCCTCCCCCCTTCTGCCTCAGCATCCGGTGACCCAGGGGATGCTCCACACATGGTGTTGCTTGACGAGGCTTGTGGTAGGTTGGGTCCATTTCTTTCCTCATGGTTTTGGTTCTGTGAAACCGGCCAGGCACCCCGCAGAGGGGCCAAGGCCGACGGCTGAGAGGGCTGCCCTATGCTCCCCGCTCGTAAATCTCTTCCTAGCTGACCTTCGCCATTTACTGCCTCTCTGCCTCTGTCTAGTTCACAGCCGCATTCCCAATTCTTAGGACACTTTCTGGCACATCGTAGTTGCTCAATGAATATTGAGTGAGGGGCTGGCCTTGTGGCACAACCGGTTAAGCTGCTGTCTGTGGTGCCAGCATCCCATGTGGGACCTGGTTTGAGTCCCAGCTGCTCCACTTCTGATCCAGCTCCCTGCTAGTGCACCTGGGGAAGCAGCAGAGGATGGCCCACATGCTTGGGTCCCTGCCACCCACGTGGGAGCCCCAGATGGGGTTCCAGGCTCCTGGCTTCAGCCTGGCCCAGCCCCAGCCATTGCAGCCATTTGGGGAATAAACCAGCCAATGGAGTCTCTCTGTTTCTCCCACTCTGGCTGTAACTCTGCCTTTCAAGTAAATACGTAAGTCTTTAAAAAAAACTCCTTGAAAGTATACGTGTGTGATTCCTTCCTTCTTTGCCCTGACATAGTTATTCTGAAAAGGCTCCCTGCCGGGAGCAGAGGATGGGGCTGAAGGACTCTCCAGTGCTGAAGCTTGCACACTGTCCCGTTGACCCATGCGTCGGATGCAGGGAGCGCTGGCCCACGGTCTGGATTCCAGGCGCCTCGGTCATTGGGAAACTCCAGGCCGCTGGGCTGTAGGCTAGAGGAGCAGCCGGAGACGAAGGGCAGATGGTGCAGAGAAGGGCACCTGGAAGCAGGGCAACAGATCTGCATCTGCCCCTGTCCTGCCTCAGCCCCCTGGGCGGCAGCCCCTGGCTCCCCTGCTGTCCCTCTCCCTTCTCGTCCTCTGCTGTCTTATTTGGGCTCCCTGAATGCCAGGCCTTCCTGCCGCTTGGCTCTTTGCAGATGTGTAGCTCATTTGCACCCTCGGTGGTTACAGAAGAACAGAAGAAAGGAAGCCACAGATAGACAATTTCACTGCTCATTAGAGCGAGAGGGCACCGTCCTAATGCAGCCTGCGGTTTGGGATTGCTCCCCCCTCCCCCACACTCACTGCCTCACCTGTCAGCACTCCCGGTGTGTCTGCAACAGAGATTCCCCGGGTGCTTCCACCAGGGAGGTTGGGCGTTTCTGGTGTGCAGTGCGGGGCATTCCTCAGAGGCAGGACCCGAGCCAAGGGGCCTGTTTCCCGATGACCCGAGCCGAGGGGCCTGTGTCCCGATGACCCGAGCCGTGGGGCCTGTGTCCCGATGACCCGAGGCGAGAGGCCTGTGTCCCGATGACCCGAGCCGTGGGCCTGTGTCCCGATGACCCGAGGCGAGAGGCCTGTGTCCCGATGACCCGAGCCGTGAGCCTGTGTCCCGATGACCCGAGGCGAGAGGCCTGTGTCCCGATGACCCGAGCCGTGGGCCTGTGTCCTGATGACCCGAGCCGTGGGGCCTGTGTCCCGATGACCCGAGCCGTGGGGCCTGTGTCCCGATGCTTGCCAGGCCACGTGCTTTTCTCTTGGAGCTCGGGAAGCTTGCTAATCTTCCCCCGTGTGTCTCCGGGAGAGACAGCCCTGCGCTGTGCTGGGAGTGACGTTCCCTGTGTGAAGCAGGCGTTAAGCTTGGCAGCTTTACATCATTCCACATGCTGAAACCCCAGCTCACGACTGACAACTGTAATGTAGAATGTTGGACGGGCTTTTCGACTGAAAAAGAAGGAGAGTCGCTGTCACCGAGCCTGGCAGGCCCCGCCGGCCTCCTGGGCTGCACAGCTGGGTGGGGGCTCCCCCTCTCGCTCACGGCCCTTCACCCACAGAGGCTGCCCTGTGACCCCTGCGTGATGTGCGTTCCCTCCTAGCTTCTGCTTCCTCATCTGTTGAACACTGGCGGTCAGGACCCCTGGCGGCCTCTGTCCCTGGAAGGGCCAGGCAGTAGGAAGCGGCAGTGTCTGGGGAGAGCCTGCCCGGGACAAGGTTTGCTGAGTGATGGCCTCTGGCCACTTACTCCACAGTGTGGGTCTCTGTTTCCTCGTCGTGAGTGCGACCCGTCCCACCGACCTGCTGGGTGCCGTGACTTTTAGAGAACCAGTGTTGTAGAGTTCCTGACACAAGGATGGCCTTCGTTAATTAAGCTCAGTGTTAGCATCGGGATTAGCCATGGGACAATACACTTCAGAAACACCGTGCATTGTTTAAAGTATGGTTTTATTACTCATAATTCTATTGCCCAAGGAACTACACACTCTAAAATTTATTGCCATCATTTTTAGCATCTCCACCACCACATCCATCACTACTCCCACCGTCACTACCATCATCACCATCACCATTAAAAACAACGAGAGACTCTCTGTGGACTTGCTTGCTAAGCACTGTTATAAATGTTTCATATTTATGGCCTCAGTACTATATTCCAATACCATTAGCTTTTCTCCCAATACTAATAGTGTGTGCCCCGTAAGCCGCAGAGATACCGCATAACTGGCCCAAGTCAGAGTTGGAGACGTGGTGACGGGGTCCCCCTTCTGTCTGCTTTTCCGACTACGTCGATTCGATTATTTGTGTTTGTGTCTGTGTATCTGTATAGGCTGGTGTAAATGTTGTCCTTGTGACGATGAGGCAGCCGTGGGGTCCTTGGTCCAGTGCAGGCAGCAGAGACAGAAAATGCCCGAGAGAGAGAGAGAGAGCCAGCAGTCCTGCACGAGGTCTTTATGTTTTGGAATCTCAGTGGTTTCTGAAATCCTTTACAGCAACAGAGCTGCAAGAAAGGGCAAGGGAGGCAGGGTGCTGGTCCCGATGAAGTTAAAACCTCCACTGAGACACCTGTGTTGTCTAAAAGTGGTTCTCTTCGGCAAAGAGATGCCATAAATTAGTCAATTATATAAGCGAACTTTCTCTCAACCTTTCTCTTCCTCACTCCCAACTTTGTTTTCCTCCCTGGTAGCCAGAGAAGCACGTAGGAGTCATCGTTGGGTTCAGGTTGGAGGGCACTCTGGTTCTGGCCAGAAACTTCTCATAAAGCTGGTTCTAAGGAAAACACCTGGAACTCTAGGGCCCCTGCCCTCTGCTGGACATTGGATGGTGGCAGAAGGAAGGCGGGGTAATGTCTGTTCTCTTAGCTTGTTTGGAACAAGAGAGAAAGAGAAGCACTCTCACAGATTGCAGGCATCAGGCGTCCGCGCCGGCTGAGCTCCGCGTGTGAGTTTGTGTTGTTAGGCGCCCTGTGGAGGTGCGGGGAGAGCACTGGCTGACACTCCCCCTGGCCAGCCACTGGGCCATGCAGCTGCGCAGGGCCTGACCCGATCATCCTGCCTCTCACAGCCGTTAGAACCACTGCAGGCTGCTCAACAATGAGTCTCTGCATAAAAAGTCACACTAAGTCACCACTTGGAAAACAGAGCCTGGGGGGCAACTTTGTTCTGGGTGTGTCTATTGCCAGTCACAAATGAGTGTGCCCTAGGGTGTCACCTGTGACCTAGAAGCTGGAGCTACTGATGGAAATGTAAATCAATAGTTCAGAAACATACGGGACTTCCACAGCAGGTGTGGGGGCAGACCATGCCTGAGTGTACGCATGTGTGTGTGCAATTTAAACCCCTGAGTGGGGGCAGCTTTGCACGCTCAGGACAGCTGAGCAGTGCCCCTGGGGACAGCTTTCTCTTTCTTCTCACCAAGGAGTGGCAAGGTGATCCTTCCTCGGGAAGGGAAGCCTGGGAGGAGTCATTTCGGCAGTGGCGGCGTGGCAGGGCCAGAGCGATGCAGCTGTCTGGTGGGCCTCGGCAGCAGGGTCAGGAGAATGGGCGTGCGCTCCATTGGCAGCAAGCCTGCAGCTGGGCTTCCAGGGTGGATAATGGCTCAGGAGTCCACGTACCCCAGCTGCTGGGGAAGGACAGGTGTCAGAAGTCGAGGCCACCCAGGAGATCAGGAAACCAAGCCTGCACACAAGCGGTGTCTACTAAAGGGTTGAAATCAGCCAAGGAAGGGCAGGTGTTTGGCTTCGTGTGACCCCTGCAGCCATATTGGAGCTGGTTTGAGTCCCAGCCCCACTTCTAATCCCACCTTCCTGCCTATGTGCACCCTCGGAGGCGACAGGTGATGGTCAAGTACTTGGGTCCCTGCCACCCGTGTGGGAGACATGGCTCGAGTTCCCAGCTCCTGGCTTTGACCTGACCCTGTCCTGGCTGTCACCGACATTTGGGGAGTCAACCAGTGGATAGATCTGTCTCTGTCTCTCCCTCTGTCTTTCCAATAAAAATTATAAATAGAAAAATTCTTAAAACACACAGGAAGAATTGCAACAGAAAACCAGTGAGGTAGAAAGCGACTGTCGCACCTTGCCGTGAGAGAGTCCCTGCTAGTTTGGTGATCACTGGTGGAGTCACTGCGCGAGCCCCACTCTTCGATGGAGTTCTCCCTTCCCGGCACACTGACTTCTGTAGGCTCTCTGTGCTGGAGGATCACATGGCGCGCCTTGTTTTCTCAGTATTGTATGAATTATGCATCCGTACATCCTCAACTATGTCACGCAGTATGAAACGCACTGGCCCCTTCTCCCAGATCAGAAGTGAAGACGACTCGACAGGACCCACTCACAGCCGGAAGATGCGGAGCGAGCTCCGTGCACAGAGACACACGCCCTTTCACAGCAAATCCACACGTCGCGGAGCCGAGAAGGAAGGCGGGCTTCGACGTCCTCCTCCACCAGAGCTGTGTTTGACCCCGTCGGAGTTATCTGCGCACAAGCTGGAGCGAGGGAGGCAAACTGCTTGCTGGTTGTTGTTGCTATGGAAACTGGCAGAGACAAAAGGCCACAGAAATGAAGGAGTAAGATGACATCCTCCGAGGATTAAAAAAACAAAACAAAATGGGGTTTTCTTTCTTCCCCTCGCTTCCTCGTGCTGTGGTTCACCGGCCACTCAGGTGTGGGCAGGGAAGTGTGGAGAGTGGACAAATGTTGCTCCTGTCTTACCCACTGACCTGCATAAGCCGGTCAAGGGTTCTTGATTCATTTCTCTACGGCTAAACCTTTCTCCCCAGGAGTCTCAGGTCGAATGCCCATCCCGTTTCTCCCCACGGAAGGAGCTGTGAGTGCCCCTGCCCCCCCACCCCCGGCAGGGTCGCTGGCGGCTGTGGAAGGGGAGTTTTTCATCTCTGACACCAAGGAGAGACTGCAAGTCTGTGCACGGCGGCCGCTGCGGTCGCTGCAGCCCTCATGTCCAGTGGCTCGGTCATGAATCATTGCGGTCGTCCGAGCTGGGGAGACGGCGCTGAATTCCAGATGCATCTCCTCTAGCTGGAGGAGGAGACGTGATGGCAAGACTCCTGTCTTGAAAAACCCTGAAGTCTCTGACCGCCTTTTAACCGGCCCCTTCGCACCTGGACCTGGCATTTTCTTTTTTCACACTTGGGCTTCAAGGGACACTTCCTACTTCGGAAATTAGTCTTGACTTTTCCAGTGTCTTTACAAATGACAAAGAAAATATGACTTGAAACAAACAAGTGTTGAATAGAAAGGAACCATCGACCTGCCTTTGGTGTCACTGGTTCCAGTCTTCCTGCTGTTGGTAAGAGAGGTGGCGAGCCAGTATTTCTCTAACTGATCACCGAAGTCAGGATGGGGGTGGGGATAAGGCTCTTTTGTTAAAAAAAAAAAAAAAAAACACTATTTTTAAAAATTCATTTTTCAGCCGGTGCCGTGGCTCACTAGGCTAATCCTCTGCCTGCGGCGCTGGCACCCCAGGTTCTAGTCCCGGTTGGAGTGCCGAATTCTGTCCCGGTCGCTCTTCTTCCAGTCCACTTCTCTGCTGTGGTCTGGGAGTACAGTGGAGGATGGCCCAGGTGTTTGGGCCCTGCACCCGCATGGGAGACCAGGAGGGAGCACCTGACTCCTGGCTTCGGATCGGTGCAGCGTGCCAGCTGTAGCAGCCATTTGGGGAGTGAACCAACGGAAGGAAGGCCTTTCTCTCTCTCTCTCTCACTGTCTAACTCTGCCTGTCAAAAAAATTCATTATTCTTGGAGCTCCTTCCCAGACCTTCTGAGTAAAGATTCTCTCTCTCTCTCTCTCTCTCTCTCTCTCTCAAAATTTATTTGAGAGGTAGAGTTATGCACAGAGAGACAGAGAGAGAGAGATGTCTTCCATCTGCTGGTTCACTTCCCAGATGGCTGCAATGGTCATAACTGAGCCAGGAGATTCCTCCAGATCTCTCACATGGGTGCAGGGGCCCAAGGACTCGGGCCATCTTCTACTGCTTTCCCAGGCCCTAGCAGAGAGCTGGATCAGAAGAGGAGCAGCAGGGACTCAAACAGGTGCCCATGTGGGATGCTGGCACCGCAGACAGAGGATTAGCCCACTGCGCCGCGGGGCTGCCCCTTGAGGGCTCTCTGACACGGACCTGAGGGATAAAGACATTTTACAGATGCATATTTGATCCCTGGGATGAAGGCCTTCTTCTAGCCAGGTCTTCCTGATGACCTCCAGGGAGTGATTCTCGGCTGTCTGTTGTTTAGCTCTCTGGTTGACGAGGGATTACTTTTGGGTAAGCTTGAGCCAAATCTTCCATCTTGGACGAGAGAGCAGAGCTGGTTTGATATTTTCTTTGAGCAAAACTTTTCTCCCCCATGGATGACTCAGTCACTCCTGTTTTTTGCTATCTCAGTTTCTGCACTCAGTGAGGTGTGACACTCTCTGCCCTATGCATGGCACATCAGGCTTCGGTTTCTCTCAGCCTGATCGATGGCTCTGCCCGCCATCAGTGGGTTCTCCTGCTCTGGAGTTTCCGTGAGATCTGGCTTGATGGTAAACCAGCTTCTTGCCATCGTTCGGTTTCCATTGCTCACGTCTAGCCACTCCTCCTCAATGCATCACAGCCCACTGGCTCTCAGACTTCAGCTGCATTGTACTTGCCAAGAAGGCTTGTCAAACCCAGGTGGCTGTGCCCACCCCAGGGTTTCCAATTCAGTAGGATTGGGCAGAACTTTAGAATGTGCATTTCTGGGGCAGACCCTTAGCCACGTCAGAGTACGGGTTCAATTCCCAGCTCTGGCGCCTGACCCTAGCTTCCCGATAAAGTAGACCTGGGATGCAGTGGTGATGGCTCCAGTCAGTGGGTCCCTGCCACCCGCACGGGAGACCTGGCTTGTGTACTTAGCTCCCAAGCTCAGCCCTGGCCACTGTGGGCAGTCGGGGAGCAAACCAGCAGAGGGGAGTTCCCTCTTACTCTGTCTCTCAAATGAATAAATAAAAAGTTTTAAGAAGATTGTACACTTCTAGCAATGCCCCTCGTGATGCTGACCCTGCCAGTCCGGGGACCACACTTCAAGAACCACTGCCTACATTGTACCCACTTCCCTGGACCACGGAGAGCCGATTTGTCCCTGTACTGCTAGCCCCTGCATTGCACCTGACAACTCCAGCTACAGTAAATACGTGTTATACTGAAGTGGACAAATGAAACAAGACACCTCTGTGACTTCAGACTGGTTCTGAGATCCTGACTGCAAGTGTTCAAGGCTGATGGCTCCCTGGAGAGACCTGTGGGTCACTCTCTTCCCCTGGGAAGGTCAGCCGTGGCCTACTGCTGGTCTCATTTGCAGCCCCAGGACAGAAGGCCAGATTGGCACCCAGACTGCTGACCTTCCTACACTTCCCAGCTCGGGCCCAGGCTTCTCATGGCCGCAGCTGTGGCGGGAACACTCGTTCAAGCCTCTGCACTCCATCTTGCTCCCTAGAAACCACTGTGGGGCCAGTTGCCCAAGGTCCCTGTCTCCTGTTACAACCTAGAGGGTCCATATTTCTGCCTGTGGTTCTCAAACCTTCTTGGGATCAAAACAAAATTACTTGTTCATACTACAGTGGAAAGGGCAGCTTGAATGAGGGCAAATTTGACAATACATATTGGCTGTCCACCAAATGGACTACAGTTTTCTCCTCAGGTGTTCATATAAGGGTGACATTGCCTGATAATCACCATGTCAGCGGCCGCAGCAGTTAGGATGAGTGACCTAATTTAATCATCTATGCTCCAAGGTTGTGTATTTTTTTTTAAAGCAGGATTTATTTATTTATTTATTTATTTATTTATTTATTTGAAAGAGTTGCAGAGAAAGATAGAGCTCTTCCATCTACGGGTTCACTCGTGACATGGCCACAATGGCCAAGGCTTGGCCAGGATGGAGCCAGGAGCCAGGAGCTTCATCCAGGTCTCCCACATGGGTGACAGGGACCCAAACACGTGAGCTATCTGCTGCTGCTTCTCCTAGACCATTAGCATGAAACTAGGTGGGACGTGGAGCAGCCAGGCCATGGACCAGCACCCAAATGGGATGCAGGCATAAAAGATTTATTTTATTTGTTTGAAAGAGTTACAGAGAGAGACAAGTCTTCTATCCACTGGTCCACTCCCCACAATGGCTGCAATGGTCAGAACTGAGCCGATCCAAAGCCAGGAGCCAGGAGCTTCTTCCAGGTCTCCCACGTGGGTGCAGGGGCCCAAGGACTTGGGCCATCTTCTACTGCTTTCCCAGGCCACGGTAGAGAGCTGGATCAGAAGTGGAGCAGATGGGACTCAAACTGACATTCATATGGGATACCAGTGGGCTGCAGGCCAGGGCTTTAACCTGCTGTGCCACAGTGCCGGCCCTACTATTATGTTTATTTGTGTCATTTTACAAATCAGCACATTGAGTGTTAGACTTGTCCTAGGCCACAGAGTTCAAGGCATTGGTCTCAGGTATCTGATTTCAAGTCCAAGCGCTAAACTCTAGTCCCATGGCCCTCCAAGTCATTCAGTTTCTTAAGACAACAGTGTAAATGATCCAGCTTATATTGAATTCCATTCTGTAATGAACAGCCATGCTAAGTCTCCAGTATATTTTAGACCGTTTTTACTGGGAGATTTTTTTAAAGTGATTTTCTCTCTCTCTCTCTCTCTTTTTTTCTTCTGTCAAAAGACCCTTTAGAAGGGGTATAAACCCATAAACATGGACCTGGAATGCCCAGAACCCCACCTGCTCAGGCCTCTGGAGACTCAAAGATTGGTTTGAAAGCGACCAGAGAGAGTGAATATTTCACACCATGGGAGTCAGGCTGGTCCCTGTGCTCTGCCGGGACCTGGGCCAGTCAGCAAAGTCCCCAAGACTCAGACTAAAGTTCCAGCGATGAACAAGGCCCTGCCACGCCATGCCTTTGGGTGATCCATTAGTTCATTAATGAGCTTGAACTAATGTCTATCAGATTTTCATACAGAGATAGGCTCTATTTTATGAAGAGATTAAATCTAGTCATAATTAGCACAGTGCATACAAATGTGTCATGAGCAGGATTTTATAGTTTGAAAAGACATTTTATTCAGAAGGAGGTACAAGTTGCAAATCGTTTAAGTGACCACTGGTGCTTTGCGCAGGACACAGCCCCACCTCACTTCTCCATTTCTGGAGAGAAGACAGCTACACTTTAACCTAACCTTGGTCTGCTTGGCACAAACACATTTACATAGTACCCCGCTGGCAACAGGTTAATTGTCAAATTCCTCCACACTGACAGATACACTTGGAGAGGAGGTTAGCAGTGCTGCAGCCTGAAATTGGCAGTGCAGATCTTTCCGAGAGGTTCGGGGAAGCAGGACGCGTCCTTGCTCCTTGACTTCTGTCGTCACTACAGCAGAGCGTGCACTGGCCCTTGGCCCAGCTCGGTGAAGGTGACGCTGCCACTGTGAGTGACCGAGCTGTCGCAGAAGTAGCTCTGTGTGTTCACGGGGATCGTGCGTCCTCCTACTCCAGTGTTAGCAGGTTTTGTCATTGTTCTCACTTTTTCACACGGTTAGTGTTTTGTTGAAAATGGAAAAGGAGGTCTGATATGGAAATTAATGTGTATTTTGGAAAGAAAAATGTTGACAAGATTGGTTTAATCACCAACTCAAACTATAACTATTTGCTTAAACTATCCTTCATGATTATTTCATATCAAGTCCAACTGTTAGCTTTCAACTGACATGTTTTTTGACAGGCAGAGAGAGACAGAGAGAAAGGTCTTCCTTCCGTTGGTTCACCCCACAAATGGTTGCTACGGCCAGCGCTGCGCTGATCCGAAGCCAGGAGCCAGGTGCTTCTCCTGGTCTCCCATGGGGTGCAGGGCCCAAGCATTTGGGCCATCCTCCACTGCACTCCCTGGCCACAGCAGAGAGCTGGACTGGAAGAGGGGCAACCGGGACAGAATCCGGCGCCCTGACCGGGACTAGAACCCGGTGTGCAGGCGCCGCAAGGCGGAGGATTAGCCTAGTAAGCTGAGGCACCAGCTTCCACTGACATTTTTAACCTCAGCTTTAAGAGTGGTTAACCAAATGAGCCCTGCAATCACCAAGTGGGAGAAGGTTAAAATGTACTTTGGTGGCAGGTGATCCAGATCTTAGCCTATAAAATTTTATTTATTTAGTGACTTAAATAAAAACAGTTTACCAAAGTCGATGATTATGGAAAAGACTAAATCTTGCTGTATAAAAGATTAGAGATATTAACACATAAAGGCCTCAGTACAATTGGGGACCATTTTCAACAGTTGTTGGAAGTTGTTCATCAACCCTGGCCTTACCATCAAACGTCTTTCTTTTCAATTTATCTAAACTGTTAGCTGGGAAATCTATTTCTGTTGAGACAAGACCCAGTTCTGGGGCTTGGCTGGTGGCCAGCTTTGTTTTTGCAAGGCTTGTATGTACCATACAAACAGGAATCGTGTGCCATTATCTGTATTCCCTCCCCGTTCTTAGCGCAGTCACCCCAGATAGAGGCCCTGGACATGTGTCTGCCCACGCACGGGCAATCACACCTCTGCACACACCTACGGACACCTCCGATTCTTCGCTTTCTTTGGAGTATCCCACGTTTCTCTTCCAGGGAGGAAAGGAGAATAGAGATAACCCTGCTCTCTTAGCCCCAGCATCATACCGTGTGCATCCCGGGGTTTGTAGCCGAGAGAGCCGTGGTAACTGTGGATGCATGCAGCCAGCGGATTCCCGGTTCCTCTTCCAGCCACTCCCTCTCTGCTGTTAGCTCCAAGCCTGCTCTCCTCACTCCCTCTGCCAATCACCCAATTCACGTGAATGGGAAGTGTATGTGCTGAATGTAAGCTCAGGGCAAACGGCTGTGACAGTCCCGCTTTGTCACAGCAGTTCCTGGGAGAGATGATTGCACAAACGGCCTGTGTCATAAAACCTTTTCAAACTGAACTCCAGAGCCCCACATCCATGACTGCAGAACTTTTAAAAACAGTGTTTGCTAGATGGGAGAGAAACCAGATCTACCCGTTTGCATGTTTAGCACCAATGCTGTGTGCGCTGTTGCTTTCTCCTAAGGTTTGGATCAGCCAAGACACTGTATTTTATTTTGTTTTGTTTTTGTCTTGGCCAAAATCTTGGCTTTTGCCACAGTGGATTGTCTATATTTATTGATTTTTGTTTATTTGTTTCTAAATTTCACAGATGTTTCCTAAAAAAAAAAATCACAAAATCAATGCATCGAAGTTCCTTCCGTCTCACAGCCCAGGTTATGTGACGGTTTCCTGATTACAGCTGGAGTTACATGGTGTAGTACAGTTAACGAGTACTCCAGACAGGCAGCTGTGTTCGGTCTGTGAGGATGCTCAGCTTCTCTGGGGAGAGGCTGTGAAGGAATGGCATTCTGAGTGTGGAGTCAGGCATGGAAGAAAGACAGGTTTCTGGAAGAAAGAAACCGTCTCTGGGCCATCTTGGCAAATTGTAATTTAGGGGCGGGCAGTCTGAAATTAGTTAATCTAATTTAGACTGTGAGGAAAATGCAGCCATTTCCAAGAGTGTGGATAATTTCAGGCTGAAAGCAAATTTTAACTGACAGGAATATCTCCAGTCTAGTTAAGTTAATGAAACCTTAACTAGGTTACGATGGAATCGGAGGATGAGCGCTTGAAATGGACGTGTGAAAAAGGAGCAGTTTCGCTTCATGTGTATTACCCTGGGCAGAAGGCTGATTGGGTCTGAGCAAAACTATCTTTAGCCTCATCGAACTAATGAAATCTTAACTGGGTTACAAAGGAATCAGAGCATCAGACAGTAGAGCCGACACTCAGGAAGCTGTCACAGTGCCACGGAGAGTGACAGGTGGAGTTCATGACAGGTACTGGCGGCCAAGTATTGCTGATGGACAGGACCAGGTCACGTGCCTGCAGTGACTGACACACAGCAAAAGTAAAAAGTCAACAAGTGCGTTTTGTAATTTTCCCACCAGACTTTTCTTGTAATGGTTAATCAATATTGTAATGTCAGTGCATAGATAAATAATTCAGCTTTTACTTATAACCCCCAACTGCTCTGCATTTTTTAAGTATTCTACTTCTGATTTATATTTTCTCTGTGGACTGAGCTTGCCCAAGTTTTTAGATTGCCAAAGATTATTATGTGATTTTTAGATGTAAATTACTAATGGAAGTAACCTGTAACCTCTCTGTAGAACAGTTGACTTATGGGTCATCCTACAAGTAGGCATGTTGCAACATGAGAATTATTAAAAAGGAGCTCAGACTCTCTTTAGATCAGGCTCCTGAAAAACCAACATGGACCAGTCCCATTCAGACTTTGAACCCCATGTTCCGAGCTCCTGCTGTGTTGGGCACTGTACAGGGTATGCACATGATTCAATGTGCAAAACACAAGAATTCTTGTCCCCCGGGAACTTCACTCTGGTGCAGGGATGGACAAGCAGTAAACACAACAAATAGCTCAGTTATCTGGTTTGGCAGAAGATGGCCATTGCCATGGAACACAGGATGGATTTATTGGGGTGAGGGGATGGGTGTGCAGCTGTGGGGCTGGGTCAGAATGTGGCATTGAACAGCACGGGCAGGGTAAGCCTTGCTGAGTGTGCGGCCCCCGAACACTCACTGAGGTCTCACTGCTTGCTGAATCCTGAAGAGAGACTCGCCCACCCACCCATCTACCTATCCACCCATCTACCTATCCATCCATCCATCCACCCATCCATCCACCCACCCATCCATCCATCCATCCATCCACCCACCCATCCACCCTCCCACCTCTCCATCCACCCATCCATCCATCCATCCACCCTCCCACCTCTCCACCCACCCATCCGTCCATCCACCCCCCCCATCTACCTACCCATCCACCCACCCACCCATCCATCCATCCATCCAGATTGAGTGTCTGACACTCTACTGGGCTTGAAGATGCAGAAAAGAATAAGGCATTCTCTCTGCCTTCAATATATCACAGATACTTTTAAAAAAAGCCCAGACAAGGAAACCAGTGGGGACTCTACAGCATCTGTCTTCCCGTGTGCCTTCATCCAGGCTCAAGGAGCCCTTTCTGCCCATTTCTCCCAGAGAGCCCTCGGATGCCTTTCTCACCCCTGTGCTTGTTCAGTGTCGTGGTCCATATCACTGTGGTATTGTTACATATTTATTTGTGTTTTATTTTCCTCCACTAGACTATCAACTCTGAGAGGAAGGATGCTGATTTATTCATTGCTCTATCCTTATAGTACAGAACAAGATCTGGTACCTAGAAGATGCTTAATAAGATTTGTTGAATGAATGAATGAATAAATAAATGAAGTGCTATAAAAGTGGGATATGTTAAATACGGTGTTGCTGACCTTGTATTTCCCAACATAGTAGTCAGCAGAAAAGGCAGTTTCAACATAAGCTCCCCTGAGAACGGTATAAGGGAGAAAGTCATTTTATTACAGTAAGAAAATGTAACATTTTTTACCAAGTTAATAATTTTAATTGTAAATTGTAAAATATTGCCAACAAGCAGAAGAGTACATGAAATGTCTATATCTGCTTTTGATTTGGATTTTTATTTTATTTTATTTTACACATACACACTTCCATGCAGGTTTTATAGTGTTTGAATCCTAAAGCTCAGGATAGCAATGATCAAAAGCGAGCAGCTCCTGGTCACTTCACTAGAGAAGTCTTGTCCATCCAACAAGGAATTGCCCTGTCCCCAGCAGCAGCGGTGGAACCGTACGCAAGCTCCCCTGTGACAGGGGACCTACAGCCCTCTGGCATCCTTCTGAGCAGATTTGATCAGACGGGGTAACGGATGCAGCAGGACGTGGTGTTAGCAGAGCGATGTTGTCTCTGAACTGCTGTCCTGCAGCACTGGCTCCCCCTGAGGAGGGAGACAGGAAGAGTATCTTACAGATTCCTTTTACAAAATAGCCCACCTTAGCTTTTGCTACAAATATCTCTGACCCCTGGTGATATACAGCTACAATTATCTAACTACCTCCCAAGTTCTGAGTTGGCAGTGTGGGCTGGGCTCAAGTGGCAGCTCCTGTTTGCAGGAGCTCCCTCCCACATCTCGATGCAGCCGAGGTTGGCAGAAGGCTGGCTGGTCCAGTGTGGCCTCAGCCGCAGCGGCTGGTCCCTGCTCTATCCTCCAGCAGGCCAGCCTAGGCTTGTTCATGTGGCAGCTGGCCTGGATGTTGAGAGAGAGCAGAAATGGACAAGGGCAAGGGCAATTTGTTGCATTCCATTGCTCACAGCAAGTCACAAAGTCAGCCCAGATGGAAGGGGTGGGGAAATTGACCCCAGCACTCGACAGGAGGCGCTGCAGAGTCACGTTTGGGTGAGTGTGGGCACAAGGAGGAAATGGAATGGTTGTGAGTATTTCTGCCGAGAATCTTCCCAAAGCCCGACATCTTTTCATTTCAATTTATGTCTGCTTTACTTTTCTGTCTCGAGTCACTGTTTGAAAATCTGAGAAAGTTCCTGATTTCTTGACTGGTTAAGTGCTTCTGAACTTCCAGTGCCATGCTGGTATTGCTAGGGATAAGAACCAGCCAGGTGACATGTCCCGCCTTCAAGGTGTGGCTGCAGGTGGGAAGAAGAAACATGAGGACGGCATGTCCTCACAAGTTTGTTGAGCACCTGGCACGTCCCAGGCTCAAGAAAAGAGGGAGCCAGAGAGGAATGTGATCCACGCTTGGTTCTCGATGTATTCACATCATTTAGCATTGTTTCAGCATTGCCCTCATGCCCATATTCAAAGAAAAAGTCCTGTAGATTTTACTTTGTAGAAAATGAATTAATTTATTTGAGAGAGAGTGAGTGCAAGCGAGAGAGAGAGAGAGAGAGAGAGAGAGAGAGAGAGAGAGAGAACTCCCATCTGCTGGTTCACTCCCCAAATGCCCATGATGGCTGGGTCTGGGTCAGGCCAAAGCAGGGAGTTGGGAACTCAATCTGTGTGTCTCATATAGTGGCAGGAACCCAGTCATGTGAGCCATCACCTGCTGCCCCCTAGGGTATGAATTAGCAGGGAGATGGAGTCGGGGACTGGAGCCGGAATCTGAGCCCAAGCCCTCTGCTACGTGATGCAGTCGTCCCAGCCAGTGTCGTGGCTGCTGCACCAAACGCCCACCCCAGATGTCACGTTTAAATGCGCCCTTGGATGCATCCTTGCCACCACGGCCTCAGTTTGGTCCTCTTTGTTGTCATGACTACAGCACAGCCTTCTCGATGGTCTCCCTGCACCATCTGGGAGTCGGTTCTTGGATTCTGTACTCTTCCCTTCCTACCTATGGTCCATATCCATCCACTATTAACCTCCAAAGTTAGACCTTTTTGAAGCTTAGGAACATGCTGGGGGCTCCTATCCGTGGTCCCACGCTCGTGCCATGTTTCTCTCCGGTGGTTTCTGCAGTTCTTTTCAGTGCACTCCTTTCATTTCCATATCCTTCATTTATTCCTGAACCTATGTGGCTTGTCCCACCTCCTCCGGAGACACTGTCTCCTCTCTCATCTTCATGGGATGCAGGTCTTCTGCCTTCTCCCCTCTTTCTGTGAACTGGTTTTGAATTTCCTCACAGATTTAAGACATTCTAGCTGTTTTCTATTTAAGATAAAAAATTTTCCCTTTGAGCTTTTGGTGTCATTTTGCTTAGAAGAAACAAAGTTATTCGTGTTTATGAAAAAATCAGTAAAGGCAGCCTGTCCGAAGGAAACAGCCTCCTTAATGAGGCTCTCTGCTGCTGTGATGAAAGCAGTGGGAGGGATGAAGCACTAACCCTTGGGAAGACAGAGAGAGAGAGAGAGAGAGGAGAGAGAGAGGAGAGAGAGGAGAGAGAGGAGAGAGGAGAGAGGAGAGAGGAGAGAGGAGAGAGGAGAGAGAGAGAGAGAGAGAGAGAGAGAAAGAGAGAAAGAGAGAAAGAGAGAAATTGAATATCCAGGGTGAATACTGATCATTTTTTCAGGGGCTTCTCCAGCCTTACCGAAAGGAATCAAATGTTCTGGTTAATATGGTCAGGGCTTTGGCTGCTGTTCAGTCTTGGTGACTGGAAATAAAGGGAGTCCAAGGGACAGAAAATCTGGGAGAAAAACAGAACCATGGCCAGATAGGCTTCCCTCCCTGCCACAGAGCCCCAGATAGTGTTGGAGCTTCTGAGAAACCCCAGGAATTCATTCTTCAGTCTTGCATCTGATATGAACTAAGAGGTCCAGGATGGGTGAACAGGACCAATTTTCTTAATGAAAGGAAAAGGCTATAATAAAAATGTTAAGTCCTTGTGGCTTAAAAAAGTTTTATTTATTTAAAATACAGAGGTATATACAGAGAGGGAGACACACACACACACACACACACACACACACATACACATACACACACACGGGGTGGGGGGGGAGAGAGAATGAGAATGAGAATGAGAATGAGAATGAGAATGAGAATGAGAATCTTCCATCCACTGGTTCATGGTCCAAAGGACTATAATAGCCAGGGCTGGGCCAGGCCAAAGCCAGGAGCCAAGAACTCCATGGTCTCCCATGACTTTATTGCTTTCCCAGGTGCATCAGTAGGGAGCTGGATGAAATAGGGGCTCATATGGGATGCTGATTTCAGAGACTATGTCTTAACCTGCTGTACCACAGTGCCAGCCCAGTCTCTGTGATTTTTTCAAAAAGATTTATTTTATTTATTTGGGGGGGGGGAGGGAGGAGAGGAGAGGAGCAGAGCGGAGCAGGCGGCAGCTTAACCTGTCACATCACGATGCCATCTAATCCTTGTGAATTCTAAGTGAGGTGACATGGTATATACTGGTTAAGAGGGACTAGATAGGGTAGGAATACTTTTTTTGCCAAGGGCCATTTGAATATTTATATAACATCATTCTTGGGCCATACAAAATTTGTATCAGCTTAAAAATCAGCCTGCTATAGATTTATTGAACTTCGAGCCACGCCTGCAGTTACCTTGTGGGCCAGACCAGATGATTTCACAGGACTTCTGTGGCCCGCAGGCCAGATACTCCCCGCTGGGTCTAGAAGGAAATTCAACACCAGCTTAACTTCCTAAAACAAAGGCAGTAATGAGGACCCTGCGGCAGAGCTGTCCAAGGTGCTGACTTGTCTCTGTTAACAGATCATCTGTCATTGATCTTTTTCTCAAAAATTTTGCCTCTGAAGTTGGATACCTTGAATATGGCTACCCTTAGCACTGTGAACTCTTGCCCTCTCTCCTTTAAAATTATTCTTTGGCCCTAAACCAGTTTCTTCCCACTTCACTGCAAATGTGAGATTTTTATAGCTCAAAGAATATATCTTAAATCAACCCCTGAAGAACAAGTTGCTAAGGGCTCAGTTCTTGGAGCACATGGTGTGATGATTGTAGATTACTTTGTAATTTGTTTTGATTGTGATCAGAGAAAAAGTTGATTCCAGTTTCATCTTCTGCTACAAATGAGATATCCTCAGATAGGAGTGCTGTTGTCTTCTGTGATATCAACTTTAAAGGTAACATTGTCCTAATCACTCCTCTTAGGAGCCTTTTGTGACTAAAACTGATGAATCTGTCTAAACCTTTTTTCAATATTTTCGTACTCACTATGGAAATAATTAGGTGTGCACCTTATAAAGCTTGTTCTTAAATTCCCCTTTTTTGATCCTAAACTCTTCACCTCTTCACTCATGTTTTTTAAGCCCTCTCCCCAGCCCATCTTCATGAAGTGTAATAAGTGTATTTTACCTACATTACTCATCACAATATGCATATCCCGTAGTCTTCTGCAGCCCTTGCTATTAGGGCAAGAGCCCTACCTGGAGTTTCCAAAGTTCCAAGGGGCTCATAGGAGATTGGATGGGAAAAATTACATCTTTACTTTTAGCATCTAATTGAAATTTATTGCTTTCTTCCATTACATATACCACCAGTAGATAACATAGATTTTCATACCATGTCATAATTATTGCAGGTATATTGAAATATCATTTATGCTCAACACTACTTTGGAATTATGCAATTATTACACACACCATCAATCCCTGTTACTATGTTAAATACATATATCACCATATCACTAATTTGTTTTTAAAAACATTTGGATAAATAGCATCATATTTTAGTTTCCTCAGTAATGTGGCGTATTCTGTTTTATGCATCTAAAAACATCTGAAGAAGGCATTAATAAATACAGTAGGCTTCTAAAAGTGTCCACGGCACAAATAAAGTTAAAGAATAAAAAAAATCCCAATTTTTTGTAATTATGTCTCTATATGGCAGCTCAGGTATTCTGACAATCATTTTATTAGGTGAAATTTTATATACATCTTGAGGACAGAATGAAAAATTTAAGAAACTGAGAAGTTACAGTTAATATAAAGGAAAGATAAGCTTTTCTGCCTAATTTTCTGATGTATTTTGGTGGTGACCAACATTTTATTGACCTTGGTCTTAGCAGTACACTCACCTTGAATCCTCAGGAAACCATCCTTTCTTTTATTTTTTTTTAAGATTTGTTTATTTATTTGAAAGAATTACACAGAGAAGGAAAATCAGTGAGAGAGAGAGAGAGAGAGAGAGAGAGAGACAGGTCTTCCATCCTCTGGTTCACTCCCCAATTGGCCGCAACAGCTGAAGCTGCACTGTTCCAAAGGCAGGAGCCAAGAGCTTCTTCTGGGTCTCCCATGTGGGTGCAGGGCCCAAGGACTTGAGCCATCCTCTACTGCCTTCCAAGGCCATAGCAGAGAGCTGGATTGGAAGTGGAGCAGCCAGGACTTGAACTGGTGCCCATATGCGATGTCGGCACTGCAGGTGGTGGCTTTACCCGCTATGCCACAGTGCTGGCCCTGAAACCACCCTATCTTAACTGATTTTCATTCCATGTGGGAAGCTGAGATTATTTATAATGAAATACATCAAATTGTTACTTGTTTCATTAAGATATGTCTTTCACTTTTCTCTGTTAATTGCACAAGTATATGTGTTTCCACTACCTTTCATTCAGTTGGGTCACCTACATGACACCCATATGTATTTTCTCCTCAACATCATTTATAAAGATATTTAAAGAGCCCTGGCCTGTGGTTTTTCTCTGAGAAACCACACTCCTCAAATGCATCCCTACTCAGAGACACTTTTTAATACTCTTGTTGCCTAAACCAACTCTTATATATGAACTTCCAACCTTACCTCATTGCCTCAATCCCATGACAATTCATCAAATCAAACTCCAAAAGCATTGAGTGGGAGAAATAGTTACTAATGGTAAGGAAATCCCCTCTCCTTTTACATGTCTACTTCCATTCCCATGGAATCCTAACAAGTTACAGACATGTTTCCCCTTGTTTGAGCCATGTGGCTTTTCCCTTAATGATGCATATTTAGATTTTGTAGGTGTCCACTAAAATGAACATTTTTGTAAATGTTAGATGTCAGGGAGATGAGGTTTAGATAAGTCATCAATGGGAGTGAACTTTTGACTTTCCAGGGGCTTTGTTAGTAAAAGTCAATCCCAGATGTTGAGTTTTTACAGACATGTATGCCCTCACTTCTGGCTGACTTTCTGTGCAGACAGTGTGGGACGGTTGTCATAGCTGACTCAGAGCAACCAGAAGTTTTTCACAAAATGGTAGGAAGTGGCTGCATCTGGTGTCTGAATGGGGTAGTTCCAAGGTATTAGGAGACTGTTTCATATAAAATCTGAAACTCTTGCACTAGTACACACACACACACAAAAAGGTTTTCCCATATTTTATTAATGACCTCAGTGTTTTATTGATAATCTGTTTCCCCCTGCTTCTTCAGAGTGCATCTAGTCTAGTGAGATGCTTGGTGCCCTCCTTGCAGTCAAGTCTTGTGTAATTAATGCACTTGATGGAGCTGTCCATGTTTTACGTAAAGTTTCTCTTTACCATTTCTTATAGCACTTGTCAAACTCTCATCCAGCCTCTCAGATCCACTCATCCAACCTTGCACTTCAGTCTCTCCTTGTTAGCTTGCTGCAGCCGTAGGGACTGTAAACAGCTGCGATGCAAGCATTGCTGGAACAAGGTGGTCCACGGTGGCTTGCATGCTGCTATTGTGGGTTACATCAGTCATGTCCAGGCCACCTCAGAGTTCTTACGCAGAGAAGATGCTTTCTCAATGAACCCAGTCTTCAGAATGGGTGGCCATTTATATGACCAAGTAACATCTATGGCTAATCTCATTCTCTACATCCTTCAGAGTTCAGACATATGCCACTTTACTCTGATGATTAACTAATGTTTACTTTGTCAATTTGGCTCTGTGGCAAGGTTTGCCTGTATGATAGCCATATTATTCTGTTCAGCTGTTAATAGGCAGGGAAGGTCAGGGGTATGGGTAGTTTCTTCTGGCAGCCTTTAGAGGATGAGCTGTGGTTGGCATGAGCCCAGGTGTGGTCATCCCATTCTGTTCCTACAGGTGCTTCCTTTCCTAGCTTCCGTGTATCTAAGGGCATCCATGAGGCTACTATGGATCTTGATTCCAAGTAAAAGTTCAGACCCTCATGAAGGGGGCGTCTTTCCTCTATCCACTCCTTCCTGTGTGGCATGCTAGGGCACAGGTGTATTGTCCCAGTTGCTGTAGCTGTCTTACAAACATGCAGGAATGATCAAGAGAAACACAGAATGCTGACCCTGTCTCCTGACATTTTTGTGTTTGTAATTCCATTTCCAGACTTGGTGTTTGGTAGGGTAAATAAACAACTTTTCATAAGCTAGACTTACAACACTCACAGTCAAGTTCTTGCTTAACTGAAAGGTCATAGTTGAACTAGTGTTTTAAAATCATTTTATTCTACCTGGGACTTGGGTTATTATCAAGTTATAGGTTCTGGTTTTCAGATGCTAATTATAACTAAGACTCAAACATTTTAGAAGTCATTTTGAGGACAAAATATCCAGTCCCCTTGGTGGAAGGGGAAAATATATATAATTTGGGGCGGCAGGGACAGTCAGCAGAGAAAACATTAGTCACTTCGGGAAATCCATCCAGCAAACCTCAAAGACGGGCAACAGTCAGTGAGTTGAGCTTCTCTAGGCAAAAGAAGAGCAGAAAGGGTCCAGGAGAGGCGTTGTGCTTCTCACAGACGCTGCCCAGTGACTGTGAGCCAGGATAAGGACTACTTCGAGGGAAGCAGTCTGGTGTGAGGGGTCTTGAACCCTGTCCCGGCATGGAGACTGCCCTGCTGCTGGCTGGTGGGTGTGAGACGGCAGCCTCGTGGTCCTCTCCTCTACCTGGGCTGGGGCCGAGGTGGGCACCATGGGCTCAGTTGTCTCCACCATCCTTCTCGGATGTAGGGTGAGGAGGAAGATGCAAACAGCATCAGGCAACCTGCCCAGTGCCCTAGAAAGTCAGCACCCCAGATTTTCAACATGGAGAGATCTTCAGTTCTTCCATGTCCATGTGCGTGGCACAACTGGGGAGCCCCAAATGGAAGCAGCCCGCTCAAGCTGAGATTCCAAGACATTCCAGTGGTCCCAGTTGGCTAGGATGTAATAGTATTTAACATATACACCTTCTGTGGTTAAAATCAAGAAGGGGGTGGGCGGTGGGCACAGCAGTCAGGACGCTGCTTGGGATGGCTGTGTTCTGTAATGTAGTGCATTATGTGAATCTTGGCTCTGCTTCCCACCCAGCTTTCTGCTAATGTGCATTGGAGGCATCAGACGATGGCTCAAGTACTTGGGTCCCTGCCACCCATGTGAAAGACTCAAATGGACTTCCTGGCTCCTGTCTTTAGCCTAGCCCAGCCCTGGCTGCTGTGGGTATTTGGGGAGTAAACCAATAGACGAAAGAGTCTATAAGAGTCTCTTTCTTTCTCTCTTTCTCTCTCTCTCTTCCTGCATGCCTGCCTTTCCAATAAAATAAAAATAAACTTGAAAATTTAAAAATCAGCAGGCCTGCATTAAGATCCATGTTCTGCATGGCACTCTGGTTGGAACAGCGTAACCCGTGTCCCAGTTAAGCCAGTGTGTGCTCTGCACTTGACCACTGCCACCCTCTCTGTTGCCTCCATGACACCAGTGCTGAGTGGTAGATTGCCGTCGCTCTTTCCTGGTTGGTTTTCTCCCAGTAGAGACTGTCTCTCTCCAGAGTTGGAAAACAAAGGAATAGAGTAGGCTGCGTGTCTCTCCCACCCAGCCCACTTCTTCATTAAAATGAGTTGCCTACTGGCACCTATGGGTCTTAGAATTTGCAACCCCAACCATAACTGTAGTCAGAGCACACATGGAAATCTGTCTTTGTGACACCTTCAAACTCATTCTTCTTAGAAGAGCGAGGGTGATAAGGCTGATTATTCTTACAAGGCCAAGCATCTTCAGTGCATGGCAATGGCTGAATTAATTCAGTGTCCCAGACCCCTTTGCTGCGAGACAGCTAGTCTTTGCTAATTAGTGCATCAAGTCGCAGGAGGGGACTCACTCTCTGGTGATCACAATTAGTGCTTTTCAGAAGGCCCTATGGATTGAGACACGCAGTGCGGCCTGCCTCTGACACTGACGAAGTCCTGGGTGTTGGCGATGGGATCTTCATCTCGCTGGCAGGCGATGCCACCACCAGGGTCATTTGCTGCAAGAAAAAACACTCTATCCTAGTACAAGGAAACAAACGTACGGCCCCATGGTCGTGACAAAGGGGAGCTTTTTTTGTTTCAGTGTCTGGACAAGTTGTTTGCA
This sequence comes from Sylvilagus bachmani, assembly GCA_015711505.1. Taxonomy (NCBI): domain Eukaryota; kingdom Metazoa; phylum Chordata; class Mammalia; order Lagomorpha; family Leporidae; genus Sylvilagus; species Sylvilagus bachmani. The sequence continues at coordinate 2,434,352 of CM027399.1, forward strand.
GCCTGGCCATCTTAAGCGTCAGATAAAATACTGTCCCCACAGCACCTGTAAAACTGCTGCTCTCCTCTTCAGTTCTCCCCCAAGCATGAAAGCCGAACATGTGTGCAGTTTTTTAAAAGATCTGTTCATTAGCCAGACTAGTAATCTGTCCACTAAAAGAAAGGAGTGCCATGGAACAGGGAGGCCTCGATGATTTTATGAGCAAAATGTCAAATCGAAGAGGACCTGGGTGGGTGGCTCTAGGGGGCGGAGAATGCTGTGCGAGGCGCTTGGTGCTTTGAGGTCAGCAGCGTCACTTTGCTCCAGTCTGGGAGAAGGGATCCGCCTAGGACCTGCCTTCTTGGCTTCCGGGGTAACTGGGAAAGCATCTGTGAGTGCCCTCAGCTCGGCCCGGCAGAGGAGCCGTGAGCAGCCTGGAAGGTGGAGTGGAGAGGGAGACCACTCAGGCTGGAGCTGTCCCTGGGTGACTGGCCAGCCATCTGGAAGGGCCCTGGTGAAGGCAGCCATGGCAAACAGGAAAGTTGTTTGAGCAGGTGTGGCACAGGGCTGGGGGGGGGGGCGGCAGACAAAGCAGGCCAGGCCAGCACCATGGGTTCTGGAGAACTGGAGGAGACACCATCATCAGGAGCGTCCAGAGTGGTGCTCATTGATCTTGGGAAAGAGAGTGAGCAGGTCTCAATATGCGTCAGTGTCGTGAGTCATGAATGGGGTTGGCACGACAGCCTTGGGATGCGCCTTTGCTGGGTCAGGAATCAGTGAGGACTCCTGGAATCTGGCCTCAAGCGGACTGCACCCCACGCGGCTCTACCTGAATGCTGTCTCTTCTAGGAGTCATTTTCTCAACTGTCAGTTCTCCGAGCGCCTCCATGCGGGCCTCCAGCTCCCTCCACACAACTCTGCGGGGCTGACAGCCGTGTTTAGGTTCCCATAGGGGAAACCCAAGTCAGCAGAGTGGTTGGATGAAGTCAGGCTGAGGAGAGGGAGGCCAGGACTCGCATCCGGTTCTCTAACTCGGACCGCGGTGCTGTTTCCACGGGGGAGACTCAGTGTCTTCCAAGGTGAGCTCCTGTGCCAACAGGAATTATCCCTGCTGTCTCCTTCACGGGCGGGAGTGGGAGGAGAGGTTCCTGTGAAGTGAGGTCTCTTGCCATTGCTCATTTAAAACAAGAGCTGTTTTGAATACAGATAAACCCAGGGGCGGGGAGGACTGGGGGCCGCCTCCCTGGGCCGTGTAAAGGTTAACAAGGCTCCTTGAATTGCTGCAGCCCCCTGCTCACAACTGTTCCCATATGTCTCCCCTAGGAACGTGGCAACACCGTTTCTGGACCTAGTGACAGGTTTGCATCTTCTGGAAATGATGCATTTGTATGTTTTCTGCCGACATTAAAGAAAGTGAGCTCTCTGCCCTGTAACCAACTCTCTAATTCCACTTCACAAAACAAACGATCCCCTTTCCTGCCCTAAAATAATTTTGTGATTTCTCAGTCAACGTAATAGTTAGAGATTCATTCATTTGTGCTGTGCTTCTAGGCTAAACCCCCTTTGAAAGCAAATGTCCCTCCCAAGTGTTTGCTACCAAGTTGGGCCAGGGCCCACCTCCGACCGCGTCCACTCTGCAGGCCAGCTGGGTCATCCACGAGAGTGAACGCAGTGAAAAGCCATGCCAGACCCTGTGGAAGGCCATTGTCATTCAGCCCCAAGGGGGGCGGTCGGGGCTGGCGGGGCCTCTGCCGCTCTCAGCTTCAGCTGGTGAAGCCGTGACAACGCAGACCCAGGGTTGCCAGACCTTCCAGCTTTCAGTGCGGGCTGGAGCTCAAGACGGAAGATGGCGTGCCCTGGCTTCCTGATGCTGCAAGACTTCAGATGTTTTGTGGACTAAGCACAGCACGTCTGTGTCCCAGCGATGGTACCGGGGACCGACTGGGGGAGCCCTAGGCCCCTCCCAGAATCTCCTTTTTCCTTTAATACGGACACGGGCATTTTCTGTCTTAGGTAAAACCCTGGGGCGATGTGGTTTGAGAGAACCCTCTCTCTCCAGCCAGGTCACTGCCTTCAGATCCTCCCGTAGACATCTTACGCTGTGAGCTGGTGACCGAGTTGGGCGTGACCTTGGCAGAGGTAGAGGGCGATTTCCCCATCTGTGAAATGCAGCGGTCACGCTCCAGGGCCTCCGGCGGTTGCCTGTGACCTGCTGGCCGGCAGCGCCCTGGCAGTGGGAGCCGGGGTCTTTGGGATTGAGATCCTTTGATTTGTAGGTCGGCTCCTTAGGATCTGTGTGAATTGGAGCCCATTTCTTTAGCCCCTGGGCGCCTCAGTTTCCCAGTGTTTCAGTGGGGATAATGTTGATCCCCAAAGGGCTCCTTGGAGGACATGCGTGTAAAAGATCCAGGCACGCGGGCTAAATAAACGCTACCTGCAAATGTCTAGTTTACAGCAAAGTTTTGTTGATGTCGGGTTTCTGTCCTCATTGACACCCGGGACCAGCGCAGGGAGAAATGGAGTTTGTTGAGGGCTCCCAGGCAAGGTGTAAGGGGCCTCTAGTGCTGTGTCAGGGGCTTGAGGGGTGGTCTGGGGGCTGGTGGGGTCTGGTGCTGGATCCCGCTGCTTGCCTTCTAGTTAGAAAAGCATTTTCTCAGTGCACGCACATGCGTGGAGTGCCAAGTGATAAAGTTTATTTAAGAGGTGAGAAAGCACACACACACACACACACACACATGCGCGTGCGCGCGGGAATAGGTGAGGAGTGCAGCGGGCCAGAGGGAGAGGGGCTGGGGGAGGGGAGAGCTGGCGTCTCAGCACCTCCTTCGGCTTGGTCTCTGAGTGTAGTCACCTGGGAGGTTTAGGGTCCCTCCAGAAAGCTCTGCGTGGAACTTCGTGCACAGGTTGACATGGCACCTTTTCCTGAGGTCCCGGATGAACCAAGGCATCCTGGGAAAGGGGTGTTCTGATTGACAAGTGGGAGAGAGGTGCATGGGGCAGGGGCTTGTAACTTGTAACTCCAGGCTGTGTGGCCCTCACTAGCTGTCTCGGATCAGTTTGGCGGCCTGGAAAAAAAGACGATGTGACCAGCCAGGGTGGCCAGGGCAGGGCATGGCTGGGTGGGCAGCCAAGTCTGTAGCACAACACTGGGAAGGCTCGTCTGGGGACCAGGATTTCAGCCACACCCAAAGCGACTGCCTGCGCTACTCTGTTTCCCCAGGGATGCTGCGCAAAACCCCACAGACCTTGTGACTTGAAACCGCGGAGTGATTCCCTCCCGGCTCTGGAAGCCAGACGTCCACGTCAGCGTGTTGTCAGAGCCAGGCTTTCTCCCGGCGCCCCGGGGCTGCTGGTCATCCTCGGGGTTCCTTGAGTTGCAGCGGCATCACCTTAGTCCTCGCCTTCTCCGCCGTGTTCCTGTCTCTGCGTGTCTGTGTCTTCACAGCTTCTCCTCCCCGTGTGCCAGCCTCCGTGTCTCTCCTCCTGTTATAGAGACACGGATCACAGGGGATTAGGGGCCCGTGCTGGTCCATATACTCCCTTCTTGCCTTGATTACACTGCTCGGAGATGGCTCCTGACGTGTGACGGCTTGACTTACGGTGCTTGACTTTGCTGTGGTGTGCAAGAGACATTCATTTAGTGGAAGCTGTCCTGGGCAGTAGCATTGCTTTTTGCTGGGCCGGTACCACATGGTACCACCGTCTCCCACAATGCTGGATGTTAGCTGCCTCAGTTCCCTGTGATCGTGAGAGCAGACAGCTAGTGCTCATTGTCCCGTCTCTCAGCTCTCAGTTTGGTGGGTAAGGAGTATGCAATGCATTTTTGCTTTACAGTATTTTTGATTTACCGTGGATTTATTGGGACATAACCCCCTCACCAGCCAAGAAGCATGTGTCTTGCCAAATGAGGCTACCATCGTACACTGTAGGAATTAAGACTTGCAGCTGTGTTGTGGGGGGCACAGTTCAACTCACAGAGGCGCAGGGGCAAGTCCTTTAACCCTAGAATGTCACGGCCGCCCCTTGTCGGCCTGCCCCATCTCCGAGGGCCGCTCTGTAGCTCAGACACAGTCGTGTGGGAAAACCTTGCGGTGGAGCACAGAGCGTTTCCTAACTGCACAGCCCTGGGTTGTCCCCCTGGAAGGGACATGAGAAGGTCAGAGATGGTGCTTGTTGAGTGTGTGCGTTCTTCTGGAGCGATCACAAAATAAAAGCTTGCAGTGTTGATTATTAATAACCTGCTCGTGCGTCCCCCGAGGCCACGGAGCTGCTGATGGAATCTCTGGCTTCTCCCGGCCGCCCCCTCCCATCCTGCCCTGAACATGCCCGTGGCTTTTTGGTCCGGGAGGAAGTGATTGCATTGTTTCCCCTCCCAAGGAAAATAACTGCTGCTCCAGGATCGTGGCCAGCTTGTCTCGAGGTAGCCCGCTGGGCACGTCCAGGCGGACTGCCTGCTACCCAGAGGCCTGTGCTTCCTGTGGCAGACCTGTCCGTTTCTGAAGGCCTGAATGGCCGCACGTCTGCGGGAGCTCAGGGGTTGATGTTTGGGGGAGGGGAGGAGGGCAGATGGCTTGGCTGCCCATCCCTGGGCTCCTGGGCTCCTGGGAGCTCCCTTCATTCTCTCTGTGCCGCCATTTTGCTGGGTTTTCCGTTACTCTCCCTTAGCTCTCTCCTCCACGGTCCTTCCCCCTTTCCTGCCTCACAGCTGCTCCCGTTCCAGAGCACAGCTGTCCTCCCTTCTCCCACGCAAGTCCTTTTCTTTCCCGCCCTTGGACGAGATCCTGGGCTCACCTCCGCTCCTCCCGGGCTGCCAGCCCCATACACCCTGCCTGTCTTCGGGGACAGCTTGTAGCCCGAGTTCCGGACCTGAGACCGTTCGCTCTCCTTGCCCCTAAGTGAGATCGCTGCTGGGGCTGCTCTCTGATGGACAGCTGCCTATTTATGTCCTTCTGTTCGTGGGTTGATTTGCGCCACTGCAGTTCTGGAACTTTCTCCAGGAGAGGGCAGAGGGAGGGCTTCCTGTTGAGACAGCACCACCCCCAACAGCAGCTCCTGGAGCAGGAGAGGATGGGGGAGGCCGGTTCTGTCCTCGGAAGGCCTGACCCTCCGTTATAAACAAGCTACCAGACCACTCAGTCATTCAACAATCGCTTGTCGAGCTCCTGCTATGGACCAGGCATCGTGCTGGGTGCTGGGAGCTAATGTTAGGTACAGTGTGCTCATAAAGCCTCCACGACCTTAGTGGTCACCGTGCAAGTAATTACAGAGACCATCTGTAGTTGCAGGCTGGCTGAGCACCGTGGAGCATAACCTGACCTCAGGTGATGGGAGTGACTGAAGGATCGCTGTGCTACAGTGACCTGAGCTGAGACCTAGTAGGGGGGCAGGGGTCCACTGAGGGCAGACGGAGAGGACAGGGGCTCAGGCAAAGGGTGGCCTTGAGGGCAGCTAGGCCTTCCAGCACCCGGAGATCAGAAGCGCAGTGGGAGCCAGGAGCAGGTGAGCAGACGGGCTTAGTGGCCCAAGGCCGGAGAAGCAACAGCAGAAGCGTGTTCACTCTGGAGAAACAGGGAGATACTGAAACCTGTGAACAGGAAGTATTATGCCAGGCGTCAGAATTTGCATTGTACTCTGCTTTCACAGTGCAGACTTGTCTGGGATGTGACGCATGCGCAGTGAGAGCCTGAAGGGGTTTGTGTACGTGTGCACCTCACTGGGGGTTTACAGGGGCAGGCTCTGTGCTTGTAAACATGCGATGTTGATGGTTTCTAATGTTATTGAGCACCTATAATGTGTTAGGCACTGTTCTTTTTTTTCTTTATGGTTTATTTATTTGAAAGGCAGAGTGCCAGAAGGAGAGAGAGAGAGAGAGAATGAATGAATGAATGAATGAATGAATGAATATATCTTCCATCCTCTGGTTCCCTCGCCAGATGGCCACAACAGCCAGGGCAGGTCCTGGCCAGAGCCAAGAACTCCGTCCTCATCTCCCACATAGCTGGCAGGCCCCAAGCACGTGGGCCGTCTTCCGCTGCTCTCCCAGGGGCCTCAGCAGGGAGCTGGATCAGCAGCCAAGTGGCCGGGGCTCAAACTGGCGCTCTGACCCGGGATGCCGGCAGTGTCACGAGCAGCGGTGAACCCACTGAGCCCAGTGGCAGCCCTGCAGTTCTCTTTTTTCATGTCACAAAAGGTTCGTGCTGCTGAAGCATCTCCGGAACACGAGACTGAGTTCTCTTCCCCCGTGGGCTGCGCGGTAGCTCCTCCATTCCCCCGTGTGCTTTGTATTTCCCTTATTCTGTTGTGCGTGCCCCTGTGGTGTGTAAGGGCTGGTGCGTACCTGGCTCTCTCCGTCCGGTTGTGGGTGAGGCTCTGCAGGCAGACTGCCAGGCTGCAGGGAGATGCGTGTTGTCCTCCACGCTTTGCAGCAGACTGACCGCACGCGCGGATCCCTCCGCGTGGCCTTCTCCTCTCCCTGGACCTCTCTCTAGAGGGCCACAATGCTCCCTGCATCTCAGTCTGAACAAAGAGAAATTTTTCCAGCATGGGATTGACCTGTGGGGCCGAGGGCCCCGCCTGCAGGTGGAGTGAACCCAGGAACAAAGTCTGGGGCCTGGGACTGGGGCCGCTGCTTGACTGGGGGCCCGTCCTCAACACACTTGTCACCGAGGAGGCCTTTGAGCTGCAGAAAGAGGTCAACACCCCCTCACTCGGCTGCTCCGGCTTCGCTTCTCAACGCTGCCCTCATGCTGCTTTGTTCCCGAGTGGACCCGCCCACTCCCCACAAGGAACAGATTCCCGGTGTTTGTTAATAAAGAAGGATGTAATCTCTTAGGTGATGCTATCTAGGGACTTCCTTTTCTTACTGATTTTTTTTTTTTTTTTGCCATTATGTTTGTCGCTTCTCTTTTTGTTCTTCTTCTCCCCCCGCCCATGTGTGTGTGTAAAGGAGAAAGCAAATACTTAACATCAGAGAGAGGGAGAGAGAGATGTACTGCTGATCTTGGCTCTGCCTTTTTCTCGAAGCACCAACTCCTCGAGTGGGTTCTGGGCCTCTCCAGCTGTTTAAAATGGCTGCCTCCTGTTTACTTCCTTGTTTGTCTGTCTGAGCAAAATGGAAAATTCAGAGGAATGTGTTGCCTTCTCCCTGAGCAAGATGCCGAGCAGGGAAGCATTTCCACCCCATGTTGCTGATGGAGGCTGCTCTCTGCAGACTGGCTGTGAGCCCAGGTTGACGGAAATGCACTTCAGATAAATGCATTCTGCCACTTTCCCTCTCGGGGACAGACATGGCAGAGTCCCAGTGGGTCATTCCATCTGTCCCCTGGAGCCAGGATTACTGCCTACCTCATCTCCACAATGACTTTTTCAACATGACTTTTAAATAAACCATAAAATGGAAATACGCCCAGCAAGTGGAGAAATATTCTATCGGTTGAAAAGGCTCACAGAATCATACAGCTTGGAGAAAAATAAACAAAGAAAACAATTTAAAAGCAAAAGCAAGGAGCAAACCTCTCACTATTTTCTTCCCCTTACTCCCATCAGGAAGCCAACGCAGACCTCAATCATCCCAAGGCAGAATGGATTCCATGCAGGTTTTCTGCTCACAGTCCCCAAGGAGGAGGGTCCTGGGCAGGTGGAGCTGGCAGGGAGCCCCCAAGTGTGTTATTGAACCGCAGAGAGAGAGAGAGACATAGCAGGTGCAGCGGTTGGGAGAACAGAGAAGTGGCAGAGGCTCATTTAAAGAGAAGACTGGTCTTGGGGGGGCCCAGGGAGCCAAGACGAGGCTGTGGAGTGGAGAGCCAGGTGTCTACCGGAAGAAGTTCAGGAAGTGATGCCGGACAGTGAGGGCATGCGTCTGAAGCTGCATGTTGGCAGCTGGGGGAGGTAATGACAAGTCGACATGGCTGGGCCAGGTTGATGTTGCAGACCATCAACCCCAGAACATTGCTGAGCTTTGGGGAACATGAGCACAGTGTAGTGGACGTGGCTTCTGCCTTTAAGGAACCTTGCACCAGCCAAGGAGACATTTCTGCAGCAGCCGTTGTGTGAGACAGCGTGCGATGAGGTGCCCTCGTGGACAGGAAGGCCCACCTGTGCTCAGCCCAAAGCAAAGCTAACCAGACCGCAAGTGGAAGAGGGCGCCCGGAGAGGAAGAGGGCGTGTGCTCCTTCTTGGAGAACGACATTTGGACAGGAAGGGCAAGGCGTCTTACGTCCTGGCTCCGTGTCGCTTGCCAACACTCAGTAGGGCGATTCTTGCCAGGATGGGCCTTCGAGGTTGGCTGCTTGCTCCCAAGTGTTAGAGGCAAAGAGAGCTTCCCCCTTCGCACTTGGCAAGCACAGAGGGAGTGTGCGTCGGCCCCCACTGCGGGAGCGGTGCCTGCTGCTGGACCAGCGGGTGATGCTCTCAGTCATGCGGCTCGGGGGCGTGCTGGTGTCATTGTCCTGAGGCTGGACACAGCTCCGCTGAGAGGACAGTCGGTGGCCAAGCCCAGGGCGCTGTGTAGAAAACCAGAAAGCCGCCTTGCATTCACACTGACGGGTCCGTGGTCACGTGGGCAGATCTGTGAGCAGAGCTGAACTGTGTGTAAGTGATAGAAACGACTGTGCAAACATGGAATACGGGGCTAGAAAACCAGAGTGGGTGGTGCCAGAGTCATACAGGTCTAGGGATACGAAACCACTGTTAGAGGCAGACTCACTGACTGACGAGGCCAGGAGACCTGAGGTCCAGCTGCTGAGACCCCCTCGGCCCACCTGCCCGCCTGTGCACCCTGTCTCCTCTCTCCTACCACTGCTGAAGCCCACCTGCTCAGACTGCTCCACCAATTCTCCGCTTCTGTTTTTTTTTTCTTCTTCTTCACTGGATACTCAATGAATGGCCTACAAATATCTGCTGTTTTTCTCATGTGAAGAAGTCTTCTTTTGAACCCATTTTCCGTGTCAGCCAATCTCCCGCATCTTTTCTCCTTGTTGTTTCAGGGCTTCACAAAAGAGTTGTCTTCCCCTCCCTTGTGCTAATTCCTCTCCTCCCCTTCCCTCTTAAACTCACTCTAATCTTGCACTCATTACCCCACCACCACCACACCCCTGTCGGGTCTACCCTTGGTCAAGTTTCTGATGGTTAGCTGAGCTGCCCACCAGTGGCACTGAATTCCTTATGTGGGCAGGCATTTAGTGAGGCTTTAAACCCCTCTCTGTGGTATGGACTTGAAGAGACAAGGAAGGAAATGGCATGATTTTTAAAGGACATCCCTCTCCCCCTTCTGCACTGAAGAGTGGGTGTGATGAAGAAGCTCAGATCTGTTCTCCAGCTGAGGCCAGAGCTGGTCACCAAGATGTGCTTCATTCTTCTCCAGGGCTTTTTTTAAAATAAAGATTCATGGTATTTATTTCAAAGGGAGAGAGAGAGAGAGACAGACTGATTGATTGATCTTCCATCTACTGGTTCACTCCCTAAATGGCTACAACAGCTGAGACTGGACCAGACTAAAACCAGGATCCTGGAACTCCATCTGGGTCTCCCATGTGGGTCAGAGGGGCCCAAGGACTTGGGCCGTCATGTGCTGCCTTCTAGGCCCAGTAGTAGGGAGCTGGATTGGAAGAGGAGCAGCCAGGACTTGAACCAGTGTTTCAGTCCGGGCTGTCCGTTGCAAGTGGCAGCTTAACCTGTTGTGCCACAACACCAGTCCCCTTTCCCAGCATTTTTGATCCGAAGCCCAGGGCTTGAGCAGCAGGAGCAGTACTTCCTCGATAGCCACGTGGTCTTAAGACATGCTTCTTGATGGGAAGCCAGTCTTTAACCAGGACTCCACTTAGGGGCCTCTGTGGCCTCTCGCAGCTGATGGCCTGGGGTGGCAGGTGTGCACCCACTCAGGGATATGCAGTGTAGATTACATTTGTACACACTTTTCTGCACACAACCTTTTCGTCTCTTGTCTCTGTTGAATGCATCGTAGTGAAGGGGAGGGTCCATAGGTGGGTGAGGACCAGGGTTTGTTCACGAAAGAGACTGTGTGGACAGGTGGGTGCAGGGAGAGAACGCGCCCAGGAGTGGATCACCCACCCTTACGCACTTGTGGTTTGTGTACTCTCTCGTCACAAGTGCTGAAACGCCTGTCGCCCCCGTGATGCCCGCCTCGGCGTTCGTGGGCCATCTCTCCCAAGCTGCCCCTTGTCTCTTGGGTTTACACTGACGCGAACTTGCAGGCAATTTTCTCTGTGCGACCGTAGAGTCATCTCTGAGCTAATGCTGTGAACATTTCAACTGGTGGACTGGATCGTTCCCGGAGACCGTCCACTCCTAAGGGTCCACGTGGGCCGAAGGTGTTGATTCAGTGTGCCAGTTCCATTTACAAAATCCCAGGGCAGCCAGCACCTTCTGCATCGTAGTCAGCGTGCACTTACTGTTTGTCTTTAGACACGTGTCCCTATGTCCCACGACGGATTTGAGAGTTTCTCTTCCTGTTTTCATGCTGTTTCCTGTTCATAATTTAGCATGTCTGTGGATCCTAGCATCTACTTTCCCTTCAAGATTTCTCTTAGTGGGCCCATCTACCTCTCACTTTATATATTGGATGATGGAACGACTGCTTTCATTTGTTCCTTTAAACTGTTTAAATGTTCCGTTTCCCTATGGCTTGAATAATTAACAGGAGTAAATGATGCCTATGGCTGTATAACCTTGATAGACTCTGACACAGTGGAAAGGTTTCGGTGTGGCCCATATTTGAAGCTGCTCACAGCCTGAAAACATTGGCCCCATCATTTCTGGGTCATTGTGATGTGCCATGTGAATTGCAAAAGGCAAATCCTTCCATTACATCCATCCTGATTGCACCTGCATAGAGGTTGTCAGCGCTAGACCTTTATTTTTAAAAGAAAAAGACCAAGAGTTAAAAATACAGTGGAAATCTTTTATGATGCTGATTTTAGCAGACAGGACTAATGTCTGTGTTAGAAGCAAACTATATTACATCCTATTTCTTTTTGCAGTAAGTAATAGTTACATTGCAGGAGAAATAATTTGACTCTGGGGGTTGTCCCACCATTTTCTATTAAGAGAGGCATGAGGAAATGAGCCCCCTGTTACTCCATGTAATTCTTGGTTATTAGAGGTTATGGTTATTGTAATATATTTAGGAGTCCGTGGTTAGTGTCATATATTTAGGGCTTATAAGAATTCAGCACACGGCTAAATTAGTTAGGAGGTGAGGGGAGCCCACGTAAGGGGAGTTCATTTTGGAGGAAGAGGCCAGACTCTTGGACGCTAACCTTGGACGATCCATGGAAGGCGACAGCCCTTTCTGTCTTAAGCTTGGAGGGGGAGATGGAACCAACCATCAAGAGCCTGCAACCCCGGGGCAAGCAGGGCGACCCTGGGGTTGCACCATTGCTTTTGTCCCTGTCTCACTCTGTGGAAGCTAAATCATCATCTAGTCCCAGGACCCTCAGCATTCAGCTCCCTTTCGTTCTCAACGTTTAGTGAAATTTTTGAAATGCTTTGGCTCACATTTCTCCTGTCTTTTCATAAGGAACTATATTTAAGGGTAACACAATAGCCTCAGTTGGTCAAGGAGTGTTCCGCTTTATTGGAGAAAGTCAGCGAGTAGTAATAGAAAGATTTCTTTAAAAACTCCACCAATCCCAATGAAATTATTGATTCAAGAAAGTATCATTCATGGTGTGAAAATCCCTGGACATGTGGCTATAGAGGAAGTGGACGTTAGTTATGCTGCCACAGTTACAGTGACAATACAGAGTCCTTTCTGATCTTGAGAAGAAGACAGAACAGCTATAGGACAAGATGATCATCACCTCATCTGGTATCCAATCATAACGTCACTAATGGCTCAACAGCCTGGTGTTATATGTCTTTGATGTTATTAAACGCAACTGCACAACATCATTTATGGTGTTTTCTAGCCCAGAGTCTAACATCAATCCATCAAGCCTTTATATAGAAATTTCAGTTTCTAAGAAATACGTGGAAAAGACGAACAAGTTAAGCATCATCACAAAGAAATAATCACACAAATCCAGAAGCTGAGCAGCTGCGCTGCAGGACCACGGCCTGGTGTGTTCCAAAGCAAAGTCAATTGGGAGAACTTGCTAGATTTAAAAATATTGAGGAGGCATATCAACGAGATGCAATCATCCTGGATTCGATACCAGTTTGAATAAGCTAGCTGTATGGACACTGGGGGAGTATAGTGCGGCCACATAGTGAACGTGTAAGATGATGTGAAGCTGTACTCAAATCGAAAAGAAGAAATCACTGATTGTGAAGGAAAAGGCAGTCATACCCTGAGATCTCACATAGTTAGTTCTGCGTGCACACGTGTTGGAAAGAGAGCCAGAGAACCAATGTCCTGAGATAACAGCGCTTGATTTCCAGGTGGTAGAAATACGATGTTTGGTTTTGATTTTTAGTTTCTACTTCTGTATTTTGTAATTGTCCATAGCTCCTGGGAACTGCTTCTGTAATTTTAACAAATCATCATAAATGAAACTAATCAAAAAGGAATTAAGATCTATTGGTTCTTTTGGTGCTCAAATATTTTTTAAATAACCTTTTTATTTTGGAGTAGCTTTAGGTTTATTGAACAGTCACAAGAGAGCTCAGTTCTTTTCCCCAAATTGTTAAATACATTTGTCAAAAGAGAGAAATTGACTACTCTGTCCTTAACTAAACCCTGACTCTCCCAGATTGCACTGCTCTGCTCACTCACGCCCCTTTCCTGTCCTGGGTGCCACCTCGCGTTTGGTCATCACATCTCCTTAGCTTCTCTGCTCTGCACCAGTCTCTCAGCCCTTCCTTGTTTTTCATGACTTTGACAGTTTTGAAAAATATTGCTCAGGTACATTGTAGAATGCCCCTCACTTTGAATTTGTCTGATGGTTTTTCTCATAGTCAGACTGGAGTTACAGGTTCTGTGGAAGGATTCCCTGGGGGTCAGGTGCCTCTCACTGCATTTTATCAGGCTATGGTACATGATATCAACATGACTTATCATGGGCCGTTAACCTTGATGACTTGGTTATGATAGTGTCCATTGGGTTGCTCTACCATTTTTCTAGTGACAACGGTTTTTTAAGGATTTTATTTCTCTGAGAGGCAGAGAGAGGTCTTCCATCTGCCGGTTCACTCCCCAAATGGTCGCAACAGTCGGAGCTATGCCAATCCGAAGCCAGGAGCCAGGAACTTCCTCCAGGTATCCCACATGGGTGCAGGGGCCCAAGGACTTGGGCCATCTCCTGCTATCCCAGGCCATAGCAGAGAGCTGGATGAGAAGAGGAGCAGCCGGGACTAGAACCGGCGCCCATGTGGGATGCCGGTGCTGCAGGCAGATTTAGCCCACTGTGCCACAGTGCTGGCCCCAGTGACAGTTTTTTTCAAGGTACACTTTTTCCATTTCCATAGTTTATTATCTGAAAGGGAGTCGCTGGAGGTTTGTGTCCATGTGGCTCTTTCTGAACCAGACCACTGGTCAATCCGAGCTGAGCTCAGCCCACTTTGGAGGGCAGTGTCTGATACCAGCACACACTTGGGTTGCAGCATGGTGGAGATGGTGGTGAAGCAGTGGGGCTTTGTAAGGCAAAGGTGGCAGCCAGTTTCCTGGCTTAGCCTTTGCCCATCCATACTGACCCTCCACAGACCTGGAGACTTCTTCCCTTGCTCAACTTGGAAACGATGGGTCTCATTTTATTTGAGAGGTGTTCTTCCTGTAAATATTATTTCCATGGAGATTCATCGCTACTGGCGCATTGGTCAGCAGGAAAAAGGAAGAGATGATAGCAAGAGTGACGGAAAGGTGCCAGGCACGTCCTTGTGTCTGGTGGCTTACTGCACAATGTGGGCAATGGGCTTTGCATTCCTCAGCCAAAGGGCATTGCAGAATTGCCATCTGGGGAGCCCTGGAGTCCCCAAGTCCTGTGATATCAGTGAGGTCTGCACAATGAGGGCACCAAAGGGCAGCGACGCAGATGTCACAGGAACAGATGGAAACCAGAAAGTCATACAGGTGCACCCTGGCCTCTACTACTCTGCCCACACAGGCCACGCGGCCCTCATGCTCTGTAGCCTGCTGGCTGACAGCATTCCCAAGCTAAAACCGTCAGAGTGCCCTCGGCAGCTGCATACTGAGAGGAGCAAGAATGATCGTGTTACCTCTACTTGACTTTGATTGTTTCTAATACTAGATGTTGGAGGTCTCCCTCAACTTCTTTGCCCCGTAGAAGGTTGGGGTTCTAGTTTTGGCAGCCTGAGAATCCTCCTGTGATACCTCGATGAGGTCTTCTCCAAGGACATGGACTGTCGGGCTCATATCACCCCTCAGGTCTGTCTCCCTCCTCTCCCTCTCACCCACCTGTCTTCTCTGCCTCTCTTCCTTTGGCACAGTGGATAGGATGTGGCTTGGGACACCTTCGTCTCATATCGGAATGCCTGAGTCTGAGTGCCAGCTCCACTCTCTACTCCCGTCTTGTGCTGATGTGTGCACCCTGGAGGGCAGTGGGGGTGGCTTAACTGGTTGGGTCCCTGACACCCATGTGGGAGACCTGGCTTGGGCCCAGCTCTGACTGTTGCAGGTATCTGGGTAATGAAACAGCTGCTCCCAACTCAGCCCCCACCTTGGCTCCCACCCCCATAATGACTCTTAAACAAATAAAAATAAATAATTCACAAGTATGGGGCTGGCTTTGTGGCATAGAGCCAGCATCCCCTATGGGTGCCAGTTCAAGTCCTGGCTGCTCTACTTCTCATGAAGCTTGCTGCTAAAGTGCCCAGGAAAGCAGCAGAAGATGGCCCAAGTTGGGTCCCTGCACCCACGTGAGGGATCTGGAACAAACTCCTAGCTCCTAATTTTGGCCTGACGCAGCCCTGGTCATGTAGCCATTTGGGGAGTGAAGTAGCAGATGGAAGACCTCTTTCTCTCTCTCTCCCTACCTCTCTCTGTAACTCTGCTTTTCAAATAAATAGATCTTTAACAAAAAAAGATAATAATTTACAAGTATCATCGTGTGGTAAGTGAAGGGTCTTGGTTCAGGCAAACACTGCAAACATTGTTGGGAGAGTTTTTCAAACTTGGGATGGTCCAAGTATTTTACAATTCTACCAACAAATTCGTTTTCCTTTAGAGCATTTGGAAATGAATGTGAATTTATAGAATCTCATATTGAATGGCTTTTCCTACTCATCTCTCTTTGCTACTCTAGATTTAGACTGAGACGGTACTTGGCTCTCCACCTCCTACTCATAATGCAAATTTGAAAATAAATTCAGTTGAATTTTAAAAGTGCATATTTCAGTGGCAGATTTTTAGGCCTAGATGCGTATTTTGGGGAATACTGATTCAGGTCTCTACATATGCGTGCTGATCACTCCCACCGCTCAGAGCTGATGGCGGTTCTGCAGCCGTGGTGGTGGGAGCAGCAGAAAGCCGGTTGTATGCAGATTTGTTGATGGTGCACAAAAATCTAAATACACAAAAAATTTGAATGTTTTAGACCCATAGCAAAACATGTGGAATAGCTGAACCTTTCAGTCGTTTCTTATTTCATTTCTTATACTTTTTGTGAAGATCCGTCCCAGGTATTTTGAGTAGGAGACTCAGTCTGACTTATGTTCAAACGCAGGAATCTTTTTGCGGCTTTAGAAAAACAATATTCCATGTGCCTTCTTGGTAATACCTGAACTTAAGGTTTTCATACCAAAAAATTTTTAGGTTACTGGTGTTTTTGCCTTCTTGACTAGAATACACATCTTGCCAAATGTCTCATTAAAAGAGTATACAGTGCACTGCTAAGATTACTTTGTGCTATGCACAGGCCCAGTAGTTTGGTTAATCATGAAAAAGACCAATATGTCGTTTTCTCCTACGACAATGAAAACCGAACTTTCTGTTGCCGGTGTGTGTGCTTGTGTTTGTGTTTGTGGGGGATCCCGTGGCCTTCCACAAGCAAATATTAGCTGGATGCGTTTGTCACCGGGATCCGTAAGGTGGTTGTGCGCGTGAACTGCGTCGTCCTCACTTGTATTAGCGCTGCTCAGCTCCTCGTGGCCAGGGAAGGGGCCTCGGCACGTTAACCACTCACCTCTGGAGAGAAACTCAGACCTCTCAGGCTGTCAAGAAATTCAGATTCCAGTCTGTGGAGGCGAGCAGACCTGTGACTGGGCCTTAAGGAGGCTCCTGGTGCGGCCGCCCAGGGACAGGGCCCTCGCTGTCCCCCCACGTCACAGCACAATCCACATCTTCCGTGCAGACACAGCGGGTTCCTTGTGTCTGCTTGCCTCTCCAGCCCGTGCGATTACAGAGAGAAGAGCTCCCAGGCCCAGCGTGTGGGTAGCTCTGATCTTCGCGGTCACCCAGGGAGTGGCTCGCTCGCCCCCGAGAGTCTTGTAGATGAGTAGCAGCTCTCCCTGGCTTTCTCCCATGAACTTGACCACATTTCTTAAGATCTTCTAATCCTTCAGCTGTGTCATGGACCGTTCCAGCCTTTCTTTCCAAATAAAGATACACCAGCAGTCCCCATGGTGGTCGGGGAAGCACTTTTTATAGGGTCTTCCCGTGCCACACGTGGCTCCTCAGAGAGCCAAGTGTGGTGTGAAATTGTCCTTCCGAAGAGGAAGCAAGTTTGATTTTCCCCATTTCTTCTTGTTCCTTCCTAGCTTCAAATACTTCTGTCTAAAACTTACCTAAGAAGTCTGTTTCTATTTCCCTTCCCTCCTTCCAGATGTACCTCCAGCCTTGCATGATCCCTGCATAATGAGTCTCTAGTATATAGTGGGACTTGGAAAGAGACACGTTAAAATGGAATTAAAAGGCATGCTTATTTTGGTGCAAAAACAATGAAATCTGTGCATTGTTTTTTCATAATATTTATTTCCCATGAATTTTTGGAAGGACCCCGCTGTATTTAAGTGAGTCACGAAGATGAGGACTAGTAGCCAACAGCATCTCCATTAAAATAACTGCCACGTTGAGGCTTTGTGTAATTGGCTTTCCACATGTTGAGGGGCTTCCGTGTTTTAGGACAATGACGAAGCAGCTTCTCCCTCTTACCCGTGAGGATCATGCGTTCTCTCTCTTAAACCAGGGGAACCGAATGCTTTTACACTCTTCTGCCTCGTCTTGGCTAGAACTTTCTCCATTTAATGCAGAGTAGGTCTCAGACAGTGTGCCTTCCTAGATTTAAATCTTCAACTCCGTGTATGCCCCTGAGCTAAGGATGTGATACCTTGAGCTGTCTAGAGTGAAGCTGTCTAACTGATGCCTCCACACAATGTCGAATCCATATCTTGAGCTTAACATGCCCCAACAGAACTAGATTGTCCTCCCCCAACGCAGTTTCTCCCTCAGTCTTGCCCATGTCAGTAAATGTCACCACCACCCATCGCGTTGCACAAACGGGGTTTGATTCGGGTCTCCTCAATCCCTGCTCAGTCTATCAGTGAATCTGTCAGCTCCAGGCTTTGGTCAGCTGGTGATCCCTCCTCACTTGTTCCACTCTAGTGGGCTTCTCCAGGTGGAGACCTGGTCTACCTCCTTCAACAATATGCGTCCTGTTTTCTCTTCTCTATACAGCATCCAGGTTGTCCTTCTAAAACAAATCAAATGATGTCAGCCCTCTGGGTAAAAGTACCCAAAAACTTCCCCTTGTACATAGAACAATATCCAGATTCCCCCTCGGCACCGCTGGGTACTATATTTCTGACTGTTGCCTGTCTCTTAGACTTCTGTGTGCCAAGCACTGCTCTCGGCACAGAAAGTCTCTGCCCGCCTGGACCTGAGAATCTAATGGGAAGCATAAGGAATAGTTTGCAAGGCCTTTGGGAATTTGCCAATTTGTGAATCTCACAACAGTATTTAACATCTCCCATAAATTAGTTTTATACCTGCTAGAACATTCATAAATTGTATTTTCTAGTTTTCCTAGTCCATGTAGGCATCCATCAGGCATGTTTATTTCCCATGCCTGATCCAGTGCCAAATTCAATAGTCCACTCTTTTAATCTGAAACATCACTTTCTAAGCTTCTTCTGATCCATGACCAGCACTACCATTTTCTTTGATGGGTCATTCTTTCACAAGAAAAGAAATCCTTAAAAATATTTTTGTGAGCATTACTACATAGATAACAGAAAACAGCACTAGTACGTTGACCTGGGTCTTCTAGGTAGGCCTACAGCCTTTCTCACTAGCTAAACGAGCCGATGGCACAACCCACACAAGGCGCACGCTCCAGCTGTGTGATGAGCTCTGTCTCTGGAGTCTCCTGGGAAATGTGGAACTCACAGCAACATCTACCAATGAACCCACAGAAGGCTTCGTCTTAGGTCAGACGTCCTGCCTCTACCACCCTACCTTCCCAACGCACTCCCCACGACATCTGGAAGCTTGGCAAGCAATTTCGTGGCTGTATCCCCAGCTGTGCTGGGCCACAGGAGGAGGCTGCAGCCCACGCTTCATTTCTTGGTGGGCACTGATGCCTCCCTTGCCCAGGTTCCTCCTGGCGTGGAACCACTGCTCTCGGCATCACTTCCATTGTTAACATGTGGGGGAGACTTTTCCCCGGCACAGTTACTCATCCTTTGTGTGTTTTGAACTGTGTTCTCAGGGATCCACTTTCTGTAGGTCAAGTTCTGCTTGCGACCTCACTGGCCATCGAATATTTTCATACTCCATGTGTTTTGGAAACCCATCGCACATAATTGGTCTACTTCCCTTACAGCACATGAGGATGCACTTAATTGCTATATTCACCTTTCTTTGTTCCAGATAAACCAAACCTTCCAAGTTGTTATGAATTTAAACTCAAAACATGCTTGGCTCCAAGTGACCATCCTAACTTAGATTTATATAGGCTTCCAGAAAGTCCTCCAGTTATTTTTCTAATTTTTTACTTATATTCTTAAAAAATATTATGGTTTTTATTAATAATTACCCATATGTATGGGGCACAGTGATATATGTCAATACATGCAATCCTCAAATTTTTGTTTCACCAAGCAATAATCTTTTCTGTACTTTCCATTTTTTCGGGGTACATCTCATGACCCTGTTCGTGATGTTTCAGGGTTCTTGATTAGCCCAGCTTTCGGCACACACAATGTGTCCCTCACTGAGATAAAGTAACACACTGTAAGGCTAGCTCATAAAGCTGAAGCAGAACCCTAGGTCTCCACACAGAAATGATTGTGGCCTCACCACGTCCACATGCGTGGCTGTGGACCTGCCATACCCACACACGTGGCTGTGGCCCTGCCATACCTACACACGTGGCTGTGGCCCTGCCATGTCCAAACACGTGGCTGTGGTCTTGCCACGTCCACATGCGTGGCTGTGGCCCTGCCACGTCCTCACGCGGCTGTGGCCCTTCCATACCCACACGCGCGGCTGTGGCCCTGCCATAACAAGACACCCTTCTGGGGCACAGCAGATGGGCTGACTTTCCGTGAGCACTTTCTCTCTGTAAGCAAGTTTTGCAGACTTAATCCACGCAACCCGGCCATTTGGGCTTTTTATATAAAGATAAAGATTTTTAATAAACAGTTAGAAACACATTTCACGTGAGTGTAACCTTCAACTTCTATAACTTCTAGCTTCCAAAAGCGTGCCATTGGTGCTCATTTAACTGCTGGCAAAGTGTTTCACGTAATCCTCTCTGTTAAAGCAAGCGCCATACTTTTTATCCAGTTCACCTATTTGTTCTGCTCGCTCTCAGCCATGTTTTAATTATATATCCTGCTTATACTGAAAGAACCAACCCGCCCACGGGTTGGTCTCACTTGTCCCTAGCCGTGATGAGGCTGTTCCCAATGACTCTCGTCATTCTAAGGAGAGCAGTACCTGCTGAGATACAGTCCTTTCCCTCTGTGCCATCCTACTTTTAAAAAATATTCATTTATTTATTTAAAGTCAGAGTTACAGAGCAAGAGGGAGAGACAGAAAAAGAGAAAGCGAGCGAGAGAGAGAAAGAGAGAGAACTTCCATCCACTGGTTAACTCCCCAGATGCCTACAATGACCAGGGCTGGGCCAGGCCAGAACCAGGAGCCAGGTGCTTTGTTCACGTCTCCCTCATGAGTGGCAGACGCCCAAAAACGTGGGCCATCTTCCACTGTTCTTCCCAGGCCATTAGCAGGCAAATGGATCTAAGTGGAACATCCAGGACACAAACCGGTGCCCACATGGGATAACAGTGTCATGGCCAGCAGGTTTACCCACTATGCCAGGCTCTATGCCATCCTATTGTTAAAACTGATTCTAACATGTACACTGGCCCCACTTAGACTTGGCTGCAATAAAAAGAGATCAGGGGCCAGCGCTGTGGTGCAGCAGGTTAAATCCCTGACCTGAAGCGCCAGCATCCCATGTGGGCGCCGGTTCTAGTCCTGGCTACTCCTTTTCTGATCCAGCTCTCTGCTGTGGCCTGGGATAGCAGTAGAAGATGGCCCATGTCCTTGGGCCCCTGCACCCCTGTGGGAGACCCAGAGGAGACTCCTGGCTCCTGGCTTCAGATTGGTGCAGCTCCAGCCGTTGCGGCCATCTGGGGAGTGAACCAGCGGATGGAAGTCCTCTCTCTCTGTCTCTACCTCTCTCTGTAACTCTTTCAAATAAATAAATAAAAAATAAAAAAGAGATCAGACTTTTCTTATAAGGGTTTCTTTTTGCAATCATTACCTTGTACGTTGATGAATTTTCTTCAAGGCTCTGGACATTCCACAACATTCTTTCACCATTCCACAACCCTCAGGGGACCAGAAACATTGGGCGCTGTGAATAGGCAGCTTCTAAAATGCATGTGGGCTCGAGGGGCTGCAGTGGTGCTAAAACTTTGATCCCATCCTCTGGGCTCTGCATTGCCATGGATCTCATTAGTGCTTCCGCGTTCCCCCTTCTCCTCCTTTCTCTCTTGGGTGATGATGCGATTAAACCTCATCTACTCATCGGTGGCATTCTAGCACAAAGAGTTGCTTGGGGACTTGGCAGAAACTACAGCACCGGTCCCTGGGCTCTGATGAACGGGCCACGTCAGCATTAGCATCTGCTCGGAGGGACTTTGCTCTCCAGTAGACCGAGTGAAGCCGCGTCTCCTCTCCTTGGAGTTACTTCTCTACTACCTTATTCCGTGAAGATCTTGTATTTGGGGATTTTAACCATTCTGGGGAGAAGTCATGAATACTTGGAAACTATAATGAAAGCTGTGTCTCTTCTTTCCAAATCATGCGTGTGTGTGTGTGTGTGTGTGTGTGAGAGAGAGAGAGAGATAATTTACTGCTCCTTCATTTGCAAGCCGTAGAAATCAACTCCAGCTAACAAGCAAAACAGAAGACGGCAGGGATAGCTCGTACAATGAGATGAGAAATAGCAACTTGGAGAAGGGCAGGGAAGGAACCAAGGACTGGACAGCTGGGATTTCAAGGTCTTCTCCTGGATTCACCTTCAAGAATGCACTGTATGGTCAGCTTTGTGTCCCTGTAATGAAATCCCTGAGGCAGGCTGCGTTATAAAGAAAAGAGGTTTATTTGGGCTGACAGTGTCGGAGGCTCCCGGTGCAAGGTTGGATAGGTCTCATTAGTGATAGCATTCTTGCTGGCAGAGTCCCAGAGTGGTGGAGGGCACCGTGTGGCAGGAGACAGGGAACACGTATGTGCCTGTAACTCTGTAGTCTATCTGTCCTTCTCAAGTCCCCATGATCCAATCACAGGAGGCCACCCTGGTGGCCTAATTCAATGTAATCACTTCCCGAAGGCCTCATGTCTCAACAGTGGAGTTGGATTAGAGTTCCACGCTCTTAGTACTAGTCACATAAGACTTCAGGGTTGGGGGTGAGGGTTTGGCCCAGTGGTTAAGATGCCGCTTGGAATACCTGCATGTCTGGGTATGAGTCTCAGCTCCACTTCCAGTTCCAGCTGCCTGCTGAGTGTGCACCCTGGGAGGCAGCAAATAATGCCTCAAGTCCTTGAGGCCCAGCCAGGCATGTGGAAGACCCAGACTTAGTTCTGCACACCTGGCCTTGGCCTGCCCCGGCCCTGGCTGTTGCAGGCTCTCGAGGAGTGAACAAGTGGGCAGACGAGGCCTGTCTTCCTCTGCCTAGCAAATAAAATGAAAATAAATCAACCAAAATTTAACAATAAACGGTTTTGAGATCTAAACTCTTCCATGAGTTCAGGGGCATCCGTATCCAAACCCTGGTATCCCAGTGTCCATGCTGGCCCCCAATTTCAACATTCCAGAAGGAGATGTAATGGTGCTAGCTTGAGGCAGAATCGGTCAGCTGCTCCAGGAAGCCAGGGGCTCATCGGGGTCCCCATCGTGCGGCCGGAGGAGGTCCTTCCAGCCACAGGGAGTCCTCTGAGCTGCGTGGGGCCGAGCCTCAAAGAGCTGCACTTGGCAGGGAGAGAAAGCTGGCTTTGAAAGAATGCATGCATCCGCTTGCTAGGGGCGGGAGGGACCTTAGATGACGTTTGTGTTGTTATGAAGTGTTCACCGTGAGCGATGCTTCAGGCTAAGACTTCACCAGCGCTTCCCGTTAGAGCTGCACACTTTGACCCCCAAGACCAAGCCCGGTACACTCTATTGTTATCGTCATTCTGCCAATCAGGAAGGTAAGACTCTCACCTGAGAAGAGGGGCTCTCGGCACTTCCTCTGCTCCTCCCGACGTGTCACCGTCGGGGAGAAGTTCTCCTGCCTCTGAGTTCGCTGAGATCCGAATTTCATTTCCAGTTAATCCAAGTGGGTCAGAGTTGCATTTCAGAGTGACATTTTGTCCCCGCCCACAGCGCGTTTCGGGGCACACAGACGCCCCCTCCCGTCTGTCGTTTCTTCTGCCATCGTCGCCGAGGACTTAGAAGAGGTTCTCCCGCGGAGAAGCTAAATGTACCGACTCCTGACATAACGGGAAGCACTCAGCCTCCCGTACCTGGTGCCCCCGTTTCTGTCACCCAGCAGGTGGCCTCCCTGTGCCCACCCACCCTCCTCCTGCCGCGTCTCCCCGGGACCTGACACTCGTCTTCCCTCGCCACACGCCTCACCCACAAATGTTCCCTTTCTCGGCCGCTCAGCCGCCCACGGCTGCTCAGTCCTTCTGTCACGTAACCCCAACGGCTGCTGGTCCTCCCCGCCCTGGTCGTCCTGCTGGCCACTCCTGCTCCCTGCAGGCAGCCCGCTCTCACCCTCCAGCCGCCTGCTGTTGTCGGCCTGTTGGACACATCCATCAGCTGACTCCGTAGGGTGTGTGCCTTCGGGAGTGGGAGGGTGTGTCCTTGGATGACGAGGGGGGCAGCTCTGCCTGCGACGCGGCTCTCCTGGCTCAGGGAGTATTTTTTAGCTTGGCCGTGCTCAGGTGGCCCCAGAATACCCGGAGGTCAGCAAGAGGCAGTCAGGTGTGCCTTGGGCTCTTCCAGACCTGGGACGATGCCAGGCTCAGAGTGGGGGCCCTGGAAGATCTTGCCCTGAACTGCCCCAGTCACGCCACTCCGGCTGTCACGCCTTGTGCAGAGACACTGGGCTGCGGTAAAGGATACGCGTGTTTTTCCACTTTAAAAGATGATCACCCGTAAGACCACCTGGCTTGCTGTAAGTGCAGCCGTGAATTCATGGAAGGTTGAGCTGCCTTTTCTCTGGGTGGAAAATCTCCTTGGCTCTTTCATTGATTCATGCAACAAGAAAGCAGATGAATTATCTTCTCCTCGCGAGGTTATTTTGCTGTTCTCTCTCCATGCCAATCAGAAGGATCGAGTTGCAGAATCCGAAACCCCATCCTTAAAATGATTGAGGAGCTGTTTGAAAAGACCAGGGTGATGAGCACCTGGGCTTGGCATCGACTTCTCCCACCAGCCATTGCAACCAGTACCTGACCCCATTGACGTTCCGGAGTTTCAGTGTGGGAAATGTTACCTGTGGTTTGAAGCTCATTTCAGTAGGAATAGGGACTACGTCAACTCACTTCCAGTCATCTGTACAAAGAAATAAATGGGTCAGAATCAAACACGAGGCCGGCGCCGTGGCTCAACAGGCTAATCCTCCGCCTTGCGGCACCGGCACACCGGGTTCTAGTCCCGGTCGGGGCACCGGATTCTGTCCCGGTTGCCCCTCTTCCAGGCCAGCCCTCTGCTGTGGCCCAGGAGTGCAGTGGAGGATGGCCCAGGTACTTGGGCCCTGCACCCCATGGGAGACCAGGAAAAAGCACCTGGCTCCTGGCTCCTGCCATCGGATGAGCGCGGTGTGCCGGCTGCAGCGCGCCAACCGCGGCGGCCATTGGAGGGTGAACCAACGGCAAAGGAAGACCTTTCTCTCTGTCTCTCTCTCTCACTGTCCACTCTGCCTGTCAAAAAAAATAAAAAATAAAAAAATAAAAAAAAAAAAGAATCAAACACGGTAGGCTGGGGAGTTGCAGAGGTTTCATTTTTATTTTTTAATTTATTTGACAGGTAAAGTTATAGACAGAGAGAGAGAGAAAGGTCTTCCTTCTGTTGGTTCACTCCCCAAATGGCCGCTACGGCTGGCGCTGCGCTGATCCAAAGCCAGGAGCCAGGTCTCCTGGTCTCTCATGCGGGTGCAGGGCCCAAGGACCTGAGCCATCCTCCACTGCACTCCCGGGCCACAGCAGAGAGTTGGCCTGGAAGAGGGGCAACCGGGACAGAACCTGTGCTAGCACCACAGGTGGAGGATTAACCAAGTGAGCCACGGCGCCAGCCCCTGCAGAGGTTCTAAATCCCAGTTTTCTGCAGAGATGTCTGCCTGAGTGTGCTGGGACAGTGTGACGACTGACAATTGACAGGAGGTGGATCGCAGGAGCTCTCTCCAGGTCTCAAAGTTAGGGGCCAGCAGCCTCATCGCCTCTTGGTCATCTGGCCTTGCAGCTGGGCCTTCCTGGGTTTCTTCAAGCTGGCAGAGACGATTCCTTGCCCTGCAATCCAGCCAACAGGAGCATACCAGCACGTTTATCGCTCCCCTGTGAGGCCGGCACTCACATCAGTTCAGGAGGTTTAAGTAGAGAATTCATAGCAGAAAATGTGTAGCCCTCCTCTGTCAAGTACTGGGTAATGCATCTGTTTCTCTATTACCAACGTGCGGCAATGAGTGAGCCATATCCACTCTCCTAAATAGCCCCTTCCGTACCCTGCAATGGTCTCTCCAGTAAACTGGTTTTGAAACCAGGTCATATCCAGGCCTGGACATCTATTTATACAGCCTAATGGGGAAAAAAGGAGGGTCCATCGGCACACAACTCGGTATGGAACAGTGAAAGAAGCAGTAGTGAGAGCTGTTATGTATTTACCACTCAGAGCTTGGGAAGATTGATGCGTGTGGGAGGCCCTAATGTTCCTCTGATCTTAAGATGTCTGATTAGCCAATAATAACGCTGGCACGCCAATTGTACCAGCTGTCACGAGGCAGAACCGTGCTGTCAAAGTCGTCAATAGAGTGGCAGTCCCCTTTCCTTTCAAAATTGTCCTTGCTCAGTGTCAAAAGCATTAATTATTGGGAGATGTCTAAATGAGGCTAGATGGGGAATTTGTGTGGGGTCTGGATTTTACAGGAAACGTGTGGGTCTGAGCAGAGCACCATTGGGAGATTTTGGTGGGGCAGGAAAGGGTATTCCCAGAGTTCTCAGTCTTCCAGAGGTGTGATGGGCATGCGTGCCCAAAGGTCTCCCTGGACTTCTTAGAAGATGGGGGAGTGTCCCCTCTTCCTCGTAGAAACACGGCTGCTTCGGGAGGAGAGCCGTGGGGGACCAAGGCAGCCTCTGGAGACCAAGTGCTCAGTGCAGCACATCTTGTTCTAGGCCCACGCAGTGACTGCTAAGGGACATTTCAGCTTCTCGCCTAGAGTACTCCACGCACTAAAACCCATTTCCTTTCCACTTAAATTCCCTTTAAAAAAATAGAGAGAAAAGTCACTTAGGCTTAAAAGGAGTGCATGGGAAAGTGCACACCAAAATTGAGTTAAAAGATACGTAAATCACCATTTCTTTTATTCCCCCCAGAAACCTTTGATTTCAGGCAAAACTTCCTGCATTTCATAAACACAGCTGCAGCCCTCTCCTTTGTTCCTGGCTTCTGCGGCCACAGCACCTCCTGCTGAAACCGGGAAGTGGGGCTGTGTTATTCTTCATCACGTGCGCTGCAGGCTCACAAGCCCAGGCCCACACTCTGGATCTGCTGTGGCGCTCTCTGCTTTCAGGTGACAGGTTTTGATGGTGTTTTCATGTGCCGTATCCTATGCCACAAAAATACGCTACCATGGTTCTGGAGAGATCAGCTCCCACTCAGAATCGGATGACTGACTTGTTAGTGAAATCGCCGTCTCCTGAGACCAGCCTCAGAACCAGACTTTACAGGGGCTGGCTGGCATCCCATTTAAAAAAAAAATTCATTTTATTTATTTGAAATTCAGATTTAAAGAGGGAGAGACAGAGAGAGATCTTCATCCACCGGTTCATTCCCCAGATGGCGGCAACAGCCATGGCTGGGCCATGCTGAAGCCCAGAGCTTCATCCGGGTCTCCCACGTGGGTACCAGGGTCCCAGCACCTGGGCCATCTTCTGCTGCTTTCCCGGGCACATTAGCAGGAGCTGGATTGGAAGTAGCACAGTCTAGTACTCAAACCAGAGCCCATATGAGTTTCTGGGGATGACGGCATTGCAGGCGACAGCGTAACCTACTGAGACACAGTACTAGCCCGCATCCCGTGGGGTGTTAAGTGTGGCCTGCCTTGCCTTGGGGTTCTCAAAGCCTGGAATTCTTAGACTGCCTGGCCCGTTCCGAGATGACACTGGGTGAGAAGTTTTACGTAGAGGCTGGGATTGAGGGCAGCGATCATTTAGGACCTGCAGCTCTCAACCCTATGCTGCCCACGGCCTCCCTAATGTGCATATTTCCTCGAAAGACAATCTACGCCCCCTCTACTTCCGAAGGGAATCTCCGTGAACTCCATGGCCAGGATCTGAACACGGATCTTGTACTTAGGAGTGAACAAACACTTAGGGAGAAGAATCACTCTGGTCGGGAGACTGAAGGGGGCTTCTAAAAGCAGGCAGCGTGTGCGGGATTTGACAGGTGGGGGGGGTTCAGATGGGGGAGCAGCGGGCGTGAGGGCCAGGAGGCGGGGCTGCAGCCACTCCCCGGGAGAGGCAGGCTCAGCCCTCGTGTTTGTGTGTGTGGCCCCTTTCTTTCAAGTTTCACTATGACTTTTTTATTGTGGTGAAACACCTGTCGCGCACAGTTTTCCACTCTAACTACCTACAAGGGCGCGTTCGGCCGTTGTGCGTCTGTCACCAGCCGCCGTCTCCGGAGCCGTCGTCTCTGGCAGAACTGAAGTCCTGACCCTGATAAACGACCACTCCCCGTGTGTCCCTCTCCGAGCCCCTGGGAGTGACTGTTTCTGTGAACCTGGCGGCTCTTGGTTCTTCATGGAAGCGGCCCCATACAGAGTCCGTCCTCCTGTGCCCGCCTGTTCCCCCTCCCCCTGGAGTCCTCGGGGTTGTGGCACGTGTCAGAAGTCCCTGCCGCTGACGGCTGCGGGCTGTTCCACTCTGTGCATGTATAGCGACTCCTGGCTTGTTCCCACCTCCTGGTGTTGTGAACCACACCTGCAAACATCCACCTCCTGGTGTTGTGAACAACACCTGCAAACATCCACCTCCTGGTGTTGTGAACAACACCTGCAAACATGGGTGTGCACACTGGAGTCTGTGCTTTGGGCAGGTGCTCCGAAGAGGTGTCTGTGTTTAACTGTTTCACAAACTGCTATACCGTTGTTTTATGATCAATTCTACACACAAAAAAAAAAATGGAAAGAAAAGTACAATAAACCCCATAGACCCACCATTCAGATTCAAACACAAACAACAAAATGCCACTCTCCAGCTACGCCGCCCCGGTAGAGCGCCATGTGGTCAGAGTTGTCCCATGTTGTTTGGCATTGAGAGTCAAGGATCGTAATTTCCTGGTTGTTCTTTAGCACGAGATCCGTACGTTTGCACAATTCCAGTTGTGTGAAAGATGAAAACTGGGTGGAGGAAAGTGGCTGTGCCTATACTCCTGAAGATAACAGGGAGCTCCCATGATTCAAGATCCAACAAGTGTGGCATCCTGCCACATTCACTTCATCTTTCTCGCTTCCTGTCCATCTGCCTGTCAAAGACATCCGATAGTTGTGAACCACCTCAGTGTTAAGTGCAGGCTGCGTGGCCCTTTCTCCTTAAACACACCAGTAGACCTACGACTCTGCATTGCAATTATCACATCCAACAAAAGGAATGACAGCTTCCTAATGTTGCCTATGCCTGGGTCATATTCCAGCGTCCACAGTTTTTCCCCAGATGCCTTTTATGGTTGGATTTCCTTTTCCAAACTGGAATCCAGCCATGAAAGATAACACAGCGCAGCTTCTGAGTCCTACCCAACAGATAAGAATGACTCACTGGAGGTGTTGAACAGGGATCGAGAGATCAAAACTGGAATCTGGCATTGTGCACAGCCCTCGGGAGCTGTAATCTCACTGTCCAGAGAGACTGGGGTGAATTCCTTTCTCTGAGGAACAGATTCTAATGGGGCTTTCCCCCGCACCTTCTTTGCCAAACTCTGAACGTGTCTGGAAAAGACTTCACCAAACCGCTGAAGTTCTGCGTCCACACTCTCCAAGCCTGGTACCTGAGGTGAGCAATGTTCTGCTCGCATCGACGTCAGCCTGAGCTTCCGTGGTACCTCTAGATGCCAGGAATTCACAGGAATTCACAACACGTGGGCCAGCTCATCTTCTGCAGCCTGTGCCTCCACTCTGCGGTAATGAGTCCGTGTTCCCAGCACAGGAAGCCCTCACAGCACCTACGTGGACCACTCGGTCTTTGTCCTTCCAGGACAACAAGCTTCGTAAATCACGAACCTGTCACCGGATCGGCCACGTATTTACTGAGAGACGACTCAGGAAACTCAGCGCTCAGGCGGAGTCCAAGGAAACAGAAAGCGCTTAAAACCAGGAGGGAGAGAACCAAGGCGTCCTCGCGATCGCAGAATCCGTGCTGTCAAAGTACAGCCGACTACCAAGAAGGGGGCCATCAAAGAGGAGTGGAGGGGCCAGTGGACGGCCGAGGAAAGATGGGGCTTGGAGGGTTCGTGCTTGTGCTGAGGAGGTCAGGAGATGGAACAGAATCCCTTCCCGAGCGCCGGGGATCGGGGTTTGGTTCTTCCCAGGGCTCTTCATGGGAAGCTTCCCAGCCCATCACTTAGGGACACGCCAGTAGCTGGTGCTCCAAAGAGGAAAAGACACCCGGACTCTCCATCAAGTGTCTGTTCAGGTTCTTAACTTTACTCCACTCTGTGCCTGTGCCTGAGGCCATCGGATCGTACACACGCGCTCCGATGCGCTGTGTCTGGGCCATGGAGTACGCTGGGTGGGCTGATGTGAGAAACGAACTTCAGGGTCACAGCACATCGCTTGGGGGAACTCATACAGGGACGTGCATTGCAGCACCTTCATTTAGGGAAAAACAATTAGCTTCGATGTTTTCCTTTTAGACAAAGAGGAGCTTGATTCTTGGAGATGACTCTCGACTGCTTTCCGTTCTCTTTGCCTTCGAGAGAACTGACTCTGAAAAGAAATTCCTGTTTTGTCTCAGTGAGTCCTTGGTGCACTCTCTCACTTGACTTCTTCTTTTCTTTTATTTATTTATTTAAAAAAGAGAGGGAGAGACAGAGACAGAGAGAGAGAGAGAGAAGTCTTCCATCTGCTGGTTCACTCTGCAGATGGCCATGACCGCCAGGGCTGGGCCAGGCCGAAGCCAGGAACCAGGAGCTGCTTCTGGGTCTCCCACGTGGGTGGCAGGGGTCCAAGGACTTGGGCCTTCCTCCACTGCTTTTCCAAGGCTATTTGCTGGAAACTTGATTGGAAGTGGAGCAGCTGGGACGCAATCTGATGCCCCTATGAGAGGCTGGCACCACAGGCAGCAGTTCAATGCACTGCACCATGATGCTGCCCCCTCCCCCCGATCTCTTCCTGACTTACCGATATGTTTCTGGGATTCTTTGCTTTGGGATCGATTCCACACAGCTCAGTCAAGACACCCCCCCCCCCCGGCCCCACCAACAATTGCAGCAGCCTCTCCTGAGTCTTGTGTGAGACCGTGGAATGACCGGAGTGTGGCAGCAGCTGTGAGCTGAGCGGTCCGCCTTGGCAGCTGCTGGTAGAGCTTCCAGAGGGAGCAAGGGGCGGCCTCTCTGCGAGGAGCTGTGTTGTGATGGCAGGAACTTACACGGTGGGCCTGGAAGAGCTCAGTTCAGACGTGGCCTCCCCCTGGCCTGGCTGTCTGGGTCTACAGCTACGTAGAGGCCCAGTGTAGTGACTCCGGAAGACGTGGGCTTCAAGCCCAGCTCTGTGATCAGTACGTCTTCCTGAGCAGTAGACTTCAGAGAGTGACCTCTGATAGCAAGAGCTGCTCAGGTATGAGCGTATGATAATAGGCACCAAGCCATAGCCCCTGTGCCGGAAGGGGACCGAGGACACAGACCCTGGCGCAGGTATTATACCTCCACGAGCAGCAGCGTCAATGCACAGCTATGATGTGTGATACATTGAGTGACTGTTTGCATCTATGCCTTAAGAGTTTACACATTCTCAGATTACACAGGTTGTACATTCTCAGATTCTGCTAAGACACAGATGGAGAAATAGCATTAACAGTAGTTTTTGTACATATTTTCTCTCCCCAGCCGTGTCTTGCCCCAGATCTTCCTTTGCTTGGCACTCTGAATTTCTTCCAGTCTGCTGGCCCAGTCTAAACACCTTTGGCCTTTCATTCTTGAAGTTTCTCTGTCTACCCACAACCCCCTGCTCTTCTGTTCACCCTGTGTGTCCCCCCCCTGGGCCCTATCACTTTGCCCTAACACTGCGTGGCCCCCTCACCACCTGCTTGTTAGCACCGAGTCATTCTGACTGCTTCCTTGGGGTCCAGGTAAAGCTGCCTACAGTGTGTTCTAGAAGAGTCCACAGAAGCGTAGGACAGTTGAGTTCAGCCTCACAGCACAGCATTGCAGTGTTCAGAGCGACACGTTGTGAGCCTCTCACCAGCGAAGAGCAAGAGCAGAGCTGGCTTCCTCAAGAGCTGAGCCCAGCGACATCCAGTCATCTCCCCAGCCCCCCGCCCGTGTGTGGAGATGCCAGAGCTGAGCCTTGTGCCCGAGCCCTGTGCTCCCGGCACAATGCCCTGCTCCACCTCACCAACGCCATGTAGGCACTGTGTGTTTACTCTGCTTATCTGTACACACGTGGCTTCCTGTATTGGGCGAATGGGAGAGAGGGCAGGCTGGGAATTGGGAGCAGGTTGGAACCAGAGAGCTATAATTAATTCCTTCTCCCACACAAACCACTGAAATACCACATAGAATAAACAGCATCGCCTGCAAAAATGCCATGATTACACAGCGTTGCTTCATGTTCGAGAAGAGAGGGGTGGGGGTGGCACTAATTAACAGGTGGGGATGGAGTATTTGCAACATGCTATTACTGGTAATAGAATTATCTTCACCCTGCGGATCATAATGGCGATGCAGGGATCCTCCCAGCTGTGCATCTGGCCGTGCCTTGCAAGACAGGAACTCCTCTGAGAGGCCGGGCCCCTTTCAGCTCTTGATAACCCCCTCCAACGGTGCGTGGAGGGGTGAAGAGTGGGGCGCAGCTTGGGTGGAGGAGGGGTTGTGTGCATCCCACCAGGGGATGAGCGACATGGTTGGGCCGGCGTGCCTCACCTATTTGCTGTCCCAGGACATGGCTGCCCCAAGTCCAAAGGAAGAGGACAAAACACCTCTGTTCCCAAAGGCCAAAAGGAGCAAATGCCCCAGCAGCTGGCCATCGCCGGCTCCAGCTCCCATCTGCCCCTCTTGAGCGTGTTTCCCGAAGGCGGCCCTTAACTGTTCAGCCGCTCTCCTAACTCGCAGATCCTGAAGGCCAGAGTGAGCGGCAGGGCCCAGCTGGTCCATGCTTGTCACACACTAGAGAAGGAAGCAGATCCTCAGGAGGGTGGGGGGCAGAGTTGGGGCTAGGGAAGGTGCAGCCCGTAGGCCGATCACTGCCTTCAACACAGCCCTGTCTGGCCGCAGACAAGAGGCCACTCCAGATGGGACCTCACGCAAGAGAAAGGTGGGATAAGCCTCAGCGAACCGGGATTTTCTTCGACACGGAGTTGGCGTAATGAGCACGTAGCGGGCTGTGGGAAGTCCACGTCACACCGGGATCATGAAGGAGGTCTGTATTGCAGGAGTGAAAATGAGAGGTGACGTGAGGACGGCTTCACCAGTCGCTGTGATTCAGGTGTTGAAGTCTCCGTCAGTGCTGCGCGGGGAAGTGGCACTAAAACAGTGGTGATTGTTGTCATTCAGTGAAGGGAAGGAGAGAGCCCAGAGGACAAAATGGCATCAGATTGCACTCCTTTTATGTCCTGTGACAGGGTTGAGTGGGGGTAAAGAAATGTGGGACCAGTGTCACCGTCACCTTCGCTGTCACCGTGGTGTCAGCTTCCTTCGTTGAAAGCCACAGCTGCTGTGGAACGTGAGCTCCGGTGGGTACCTGCAGTGATGAGGCACGGAATTCTCTCTCCAGATTCTTGGGGAGGAGCTTCATTTGTCTTCTTTCCCCAAGACAAAAGAATTGGAGAGTGGCCTCGGAAGCCTCGACAAGCTGCTTCCTGGTAGTCTTCCTGGGTAGTTTCTGGGCTTCCTTTGACATCCGGGTCGTGAGGCCGCTTGTACTGCAGCCACCCCTCTGTTGGCGGCTCAGCCAGAGTAGCGTCACTTCCCCGGGCCAGGCCGCTCCCGCGAGCCCTCACATAGACAGACCTTACACAGTGCTGGTCTCCGACTCGGAACGAGCCGTGTTCCAGTTTCTCCGTAGCGTGGCAATTCAGAACTCAGAAGGCATTTCTGACAGCGCCCATGAGCTGGTCCTGGTCCTCTAGCCAAGGAGTAAGAGTGCATCCGGCTCAGCTGTAAGTGAGCCGGGGGTGAGGAACCTGTTCTGCTGTCGGCTCTGTCGGTAGCTGCTCCTGTGACCCTAAACAAGGCGTTTAGTCTTTGTCCCTGGTGTTCGCACCTGAAGGCTGATCGTCTCTATATCGACAGTTAGGAAATTCATCATGATTACAAATCCGTCTATGTGAGATGCTTTTCAATTTTGTAAGTGTGATGCCAGCCAGGGTCAGCAGTGGGGGTGTCCTGCCCCTAAGAATGGAATTGGAATATCGGCTCCCTGGCAACTGGGCCGCAGGGGAAATCGAGGAGGCCCAGCGTGGCTGCACCAGGCTCTGCGTGGGGGTCATTTCCTGAGCCAGGAGATTGGAGTGGGATGGTTTGGGGAGTGAGGGGTGCACAGGTGTTTGGGGGGGCTCTTCAGCACACCAGGGACTCGCTAAGGAGGCTTAACCAGAGCTGGGAGTAGCATCACAGGCCAACTTCAGGGTATTTGGGTCTTTGCTTGACATTTACAGTCGAGAACTTTGAGGCAACCGTAGGCAGAAGGCAGAGTTAAATTCTGGATACCCGTTTTGAGAAGCAGGAGACCCTCTCTCCTTTCAAGCTTTTCCCCTGGATACAGTGAGGGCCAAGGGATCCTTGTTTTGCTGTCCCAGGTCCTGTGCGCTGGACCCCGGGAAGGTGCAGAAGCCGGGACTCAGGAAGCCGTGGGCATCGGCCCCTCTCCCTCCTCTTCACTTCTTCCTCACCTCCTCCATCACTCCCCATGCCTCCTGCTACCACAGTGGGGTTCCTTTGTCCTCCAGATTTGGAGCCTAAGACACCAGTGTAGTCTTTTCACAGCACCATCTGTACGAGCACAGGGGAGGCAAATTAGACTATTAGGCAGAGAGCAGAAACAGGACTTGCTGGAGAATCGCATGCTTTCTGCAAGCTGCAGGGGGTGCCACAGGAGGCTCCAGTGAGCCGTGCCCTAATGGCCTCCGGTAGGAGCTCAGAGAGCTGCTGGTGACGGGTGGCTGTCGTCCCACCCTCTACTGAGAACCTGACACCCCGGAAAGTGCCTTGACTTCTCCAAGATCACAGAGCTGGGGATAGCAGAAGCAAGTCAACGAGCCTGGTGTTTGTGATTGTACGTTTCCCCGGAGGGCAGAGAGATGGTGCAAAGGGCGTCTTCATCAGTCACAGAGCGCCAGCTCCGCAGGTGGCCCGCATGCGCAGGCTGCGCAGAGCAATCAGCGTGCTCTGAATTTGTGGGCATCCTTGATTCAGCCCCTGTTGCTGCCGTCGCTGCTCTGTTTTAATTTTGGAAAGGTTTCCCATTAATGCAAATTCTGGCCAGATTTGTCTCCTGTGTGCTGGCGGGCCTCCTGTGTTCTTGCTCCTTCAGCTGCTTACCCTGCGTCACCACTCGGACCTCGCTTCACCTCGAGTCAGCCCAGGCGAGGGTGAGGGCTTCCCCGTGTGCCTGGACTTTGGCTGTGGTCTCCTATTGGGACCTCAGCCCGTCCCTGACTTGAGCCACCCTGGGCTTAGTTGTCAGAATGGGGACCTAGTGGGAAATGCGATGCCCAAATCTGTCAGCTGATAGGGCAGGCGCACGACGAAAACTCGGGCCTCTGCCTCCCAGCCTGGGGCTCTTCCTACAACACTCCACGAGACTGCAAGGATCCCGCCACATTCATAGCATCTGCATCCAGGGGTCCAACCAACCGTGTGTTGAAAGTATTCAGAAAGATAAAATTACGTGCATATGGAACAGGTGTAGACTCTTGTCATTAGTTATAAAAATATACCATAACAACTATTTACATGGCAATGATGTTGTATTGAGTATTATATGAAGATACTTAAAGCATTCATAGAAAACTAGAATTAAAATACGAGTTTCTGGGGCCAGTGCCATGGCATAGTAAGCTAAGCTTCTGCCTGTGGCTCCAGCATCCTATGGAGGCACCGGTTTGTGTCCTGGCTGCTCTTCTTCCAATCCAGCTCTCTGCTGTGGCCTGGGAAAGCATTGGAGGATGGCCCAAGTCCTTGGGCCCCTGCACCCATGAGGGAGACCCAGAAGAAGCTCCTGGCTCCTGGATTTGGATTGGCCTAGCTCCAGCCGTTATAGCCATTTGGGGAGTGAACCAGTGGATGGAAGACCTTTCTGTCTGTCTCTCTCTGTCTCTAACTTACTGTCAAATAAATAAGTAAAATCTTTTTAAAAATAATGAGTTTCTTTTGATGCAAAATAATTTTGTAATCCATGCATACATGGGGGCTTCAAACAGTTTATGGGAAACACATATTATGAAAAACTATGCATGGATTTCAAAATTT
The DNA here is from genome assembly GCA_015711505.1 of Sylvilagus bachmani. Taxonomy (NCBI): domain Eukaryota; kingdom Metazoa; phylum Chordata; class Mammalia; order Lagomorpha; family Leporidae; genus Sylvilagus; species Sylvilagus bachmani. The sequence goes on from CM027399.1 coordinate 2,469,631, forward strand.
TCTGCACCAGAATAAATTTAGCTTTTAATTTCATTTTTCCAAGAGCAATTTGAAGTGAAGAGATGCCTGAAATCGTCTAGGAGAATTTACTCCTATCTGCAGACACTAGGCATGTTACACACGGGATTGAGCGTCTGGATTTTGGTGTTGAGGGCAGTACCTGGAACCCGGCCCCGCAGACACTGAGGGACAGCCGTACAAGTAGGGTCGTGCCTGTTCCTCAGAGCTTGTGCTAAGGGAGTGTTTCCCATTTCGCAAGGGTCCTCGGAGGGTGGCCCGTCTTTACTGAGTGTGCTGGACACTCTGGGCCTCTGCCGGGGAACTGGTTTCACACTTGTCTGCCATTTCTTGGGGGATGGTCTCAGGCCGTGACTTGTTGGCCGCCTTTGGTTGCACGCTGAGCTACCCGGGGGGAGAGGGAGCTGGCTTCCCTTCCGCGGGGTCACCAGGAACATCGCTGCCTCTCTCTAGCCTGCATCTCCCTTCCTCTGCTCCCAGGGGTTTCTGCTTTTCTTTATTCGTTACATGATGTCTTGTTTTGAGCCTTGAGATTTTCATTGTTCTTTCCTTCCTTGTTACATCTAAAAATAAGTGTGGCAGTATTTTCTATGTGAAAAGAAGACTTAGTGGGCAACCGAAAGACACAGAACTGGAAAAACAAGGAGCCCGCTGTGTGTCCAACTCTGGGCTGAGTTCTGGGAATTCAAGAGGAACATGAGCGGATTCTGAGCTCACGGGGTCTGTGGTACAGTGGCAGCCACCGGCACAGGTGCATGGCGTGAGGCTCTGTGGGTCTGCCACTGCCCGCTGTGGGGATCGAGCCTGGGGGGCTCGCTGCTTATAGCTTTTATGTGTCCTGCATTTATTTACCAGATGAAAAGAACAGAGGAACCTCCACACTGAGACTGACAGTCAGAAGTACGGAGAAGCTTCTGTGTCCCCTCCTCTTCTGTCTTCAGTTCTCCCTTCTCTGAGCTCCAAGCAGTACCCTCTCCCGGCTTGTTTCTCCAACACACTTCGTTTTTCTGCCTTTTCCCCTTGCTTCAACTTGGGCCCTGGGACGTCCATGGCCTCTTAGCTTGGATCAGTTTTGCCCTTCCTTTACGAAGACTGTCTTTTCTTTCGTAGCACCTCCTGTCTCCGCCTCTTTGTTCCGGGCTGGGATACACCCACCTTTCCCCAGAGTAGCATCTTTCACCCGTGCTCTCATTGTAGACAGCGGGAAGATTTACATCAGTCTGTCATGCACGTTTGCGCAGAGGTGTTCCAGGTTCTCTCGACAGCGAGGTCTCCATGTCAAGAGCACAGCTGGGGCCCCGGGGAGCTTCCGGAGGAAGCAGACTTTGAGCTGGGCCTTGCGGTGTGAGCAGGAGGGCAGGGGAGCATTCTAAATGTCACCAGGGGACAACACAGGCACAGCGGGTGTGTGGCGGCCACGGCGCCGGCCTGTGCTCTGTGGCCCAGCTCGGATGGTAGCCAGTTACCCCCCCGCTAGTTAACCTTCTCTCAAGGGCCAGGGACCCCGCCAGGCTGGAGCTGGAGACAGCAGCGTGAGCCAGAGGCCATTAAGGGTCCAAGTCTCTAACCGGGAACTGGTTTTCTAGGGCAGCTGTGGACTGCAAGCCCCTATCCTCTGACTCTACCCAGTGTCAAGGAACGATTTTCAAAACTAAAAAAACATGGCTCGGGACCAAAGGAGATGGCCATGTTTCAAAATTGTGTTCAACTCATGACTTCGTGGAGGCGCGGTAGATGGTCAGGCTGACCCAGAGGCCAGGAGGCGCTTGAAGTAGGTGAGAATCCGATAAAACGGCCCGTGCGCCCTGGGGCAGAAGCCGCAGGCACACAGATTACCTCTCTACAGGGTTCTTCCACTTCTGTCTCTACAGGACCATACTCGTTTGCCTGGCTTTGGGACAGAATCCTTTTCTCCACTGGCAGTTTTCTGAACGTTAACATGTACCCTGATGAGCTGTAAATATCCTAATCGATAGGAAATAGCAAACCAAACAGGCACAGCCCCTCCCCCATCTCACCCCCCCCCCCCGAAGGTCCGGAGAACTGCAGGTAGCCGTCTCCCGGCAGTACAGGAAAAAGACCCCCGAAACCTCCTTCGCTGCATCTCCAAATCTGGGAGGATTTTTTCCAACACCAGGAACACCAGCCTTGGGAATACTTTTTCTTCATTTATAAGAACAGCAAACGTTTGTTGGGTCCTTCGGTATGTGCTGCGGTCACAGGGAAAGGTGGGGCAGGGTCCTGCCCTGCCATTGCTCCGTGTGCAGAGTAAGAAGCCTCATGGGCGGAGAGAGCAAAGAGCAGGAGGAACGTCGTCGCTCTCTGAGCAGTTTCCTGGACACCAGACAGGTAGACAGATGTGGAATGAGCGAGACGGACAGACCAGCGCTCACAGATGTCACAGCCTTGGCAAGTGTGGGTGTGTGATTATCGCAGCTCCAACCAACCTGTTATTACAGGCACTTAGCTGTGCCAGGGCAAGGCCTGGGCAGCCGAAGCGCGCAGAGCCCTGAGTGTTGACAGCACCGCGTCCGTGAAGGGTTCTGGGTTATAAGCAGAAGGAGTAGAGAGGAGAGAGAACCCTACTTAGTTGTCTGTTGTTCATGTAACTCCTGTAATGAGGAAGCACTGCCCTTGGCAGGACCGGCGCTGTTCTAGGCGGCAGGCTGGCCCCGCATGGGAGGTGAGGACACAGCCACTCCCCTCTGTGAGGTCGCCTTCAGTGGCGTTTGCCCCAGGTTTGCCGCTGTCGGGGAGACTGCCAGAGCAAAAGGCTGAGACCAGTGCGCGGTGCCCTGGCCTTCCCGGAGGCTCCCACTGGGGACGTCAGCAGAGCCGTCGCTCCTGCTGCTGGCGATGACGCAGAGAGCAGGATCTGCTGTCAGAGGGACCAGGTGGCCCCGCTCTGCTTAGATGCTGTGTGAGCCTGGAAACCGAGCTTCACGTGTTGTTTGTGAATGCGCACGGTAGGCTACACTCTGATTTCATCTGATAACATGTCAAGGGCTTTTCCAGGGTGGACACGGCGTGGCCGGTCACAGCAGGACCCGGGAAGTGTCGGAGCTGCCACCCGCCCGTGTCGAGGGGCACAGCTGCTGCAGATAGAGAATGGCGCCATCATTCACCAGCGCAAACCGCTGTGGTCGGAATCGCGTCTCTGCCCCGGCAAGGTCCTCAATTTCTCTGTCTCGGTTTTCTCGTTTATAAAACGGGAACAACGATAATGGAAGCTCTGTCCAGTAGCTGTGGAAGCGCGGAGTGGGATAGTCTACATGGGGCAATGGGGAGCACCGTCCACCCTCAGCCATCATTAGCTTGGGTCTTGTTATGGCAAATCCCCGTCCCAGGCGCTCCCTGTTGCCTCAGGAAGAAAGCAGTGGTGAGCGGTGGCGGATCCGAGTTTCTGCAGAGGGATCAGGAACTCTCCCCAAAACGTGCTGTTCACCCCCTGGCTCCTTAGTGCACGCAGCGCTGCAGTCGCTGACGGCCGTCCTGTGGGCCCATGGGCACCGTAGGCGACAAGCAGGATGAGGAGTTTATCCCCGTTTTGTTCACTTCCCTGCAAGCTGAGCCTGGGCCCTGCTGAGAAGTTAGATTGCTTCTCCAGGTGGTGCACCTGCCCCTCTGCCCAGAAGTGACAGCAGCTTCCTCACCTGTCAGACAGCAGAGGGACCAGCCCAGAGGTAGAGGCGTGCACCACAGCCATGGCTGCAGGGCCCCCCTCTCACTGCTATGGAACCCCCAGAGGTAGAGGTGTGTGCCACGGCCGTGGCTGTAGGCCCTCCCTCACTGCTGTGGACCCCTCTGGGTCCCTGTGAGGTGTGCGTGGGGCTTTCGGGTGTCCTGAGCTGCCATGACAGGCTCCACAGATAGATTCCATTGCAATAGGTGTGTCAGGGTGTCAAGATGTCTGTGTTGTGTTCAATCCTCATTAACACGGAAGCCTGTTGCCCCAGGGCGCCGAGGAGCTGTGCTGCGTTTTTTATCGTTTCCTGTCTGTTTTCCTAAGGCTGGGCTGTGCAGGTTCACGTGGAAGATACCATGGCCGCCCAGCTCTCTCCACTGGCATTTTGCAGCTCGCACGTGTTCGGTGCACGTTGTTTGTTAAATGTTGCATCCAGAGTCTCAGAAGCCCTCAGCAGCACTCTGAAGTCTGACTTGCTTTCTGGCAACATTTGGGGCTATTTCTACTGCAGCCTTTCTCAGCTGTGGTTTCCGCCTTCTGTGTTCTGGCTTCTTCTCCATCTTGGTCTCATGAAGCTGCCACCCGAAGGTGTCAGAAGCTCCTACCTCTTCCACTCACTCGCTTGCCCTGTGCTCTTCATGTGGACGCTGCACTAGACTAGCCCCTAATCCGCTCTCCCGGAGCGCACCAGAGCTGGCTGTGAAAGGGGTGACTCTGGCTGCCCCCCATGAATGCCAAGTGTTTCTAATGGAATAAAACTACCAGTTCAACCCCCATCCCATGGAGAGTGGGGTCGACGTTTGTTTATCGTGGCACAGGGGTTCTTATGCAAATACCACACACACCTGCATACGCTAGGTCCAAGGGATCCTGTTTCCATAACTTTAATTTCCTCCTAGAAAGACAAACGTTAGTTGAAATGAGTGTTGCATGCTGACACTTGATAAAATGCGTTGTATTCTAACTCAGATGAGAGAGAAGCTGTTTGCGTGGGCAGGACATGGAGCTAGTTTTGCTCTGTGGTACTAGACCTTGGCATGTCATTTGTTACAATAAAACTTCTCTCATGAACACCATATAACTCAAGTTCTGAAGTTGAAGCAGAGCTGTTTACAAGTCATGTTTTTCTAGGGTTCATGCCCCCAGGATACATACACTAGAGATAAAGTAGAGTTGATAGGCTGTTTCTTTATAATGAACTAGCCAAAGAAATGAATGTTTTGAATGGGGCCGGGGAGGGGAGGGAGTGATTCTGCCACCTCCAACTCCCAGGTTCTCTGAGCCAGAGGTCAGCCGACCATGTCCCCTCGTGGCCCAAATCCGGGTGCACCTGCTGGCTTACATCTTGTCCACTGTGCTTTTGCACTGCAATGACGGAGCGGGGAGCAGACTCTGTGACCTCATATAGCTGATCTGAACTTAGAATTGTGACTTCTAGAGGCTGCGGAGGGTGGGGGTGTGAGAGAAGGGAGAGGCTGGAGACCGGGTATCAACACCCAGTGGACGAAGGTGATGGGTTCTAGTGCTCTGAGAACGGTGGAGGTAACTGAAGCTGACAACAGTGTGTCATCTTCTGTACAAAGAACTGGAAAAGGGAGGGTCAAAGAGAAGGGCGTGGAAGGCTACTTGCCTGGTCTGACCAGTTTCCACCGTGTATGTGTGTTGAAGTATCGTACTGTATCCCATAAAAACATATACCTCCTGTGTGTCAATTCAGAATTTACAAAAAGGTCCATATAGCCTTTGAAGCCTAAAATATTTACTGTCTGTCCCTTTACAGAAAAACGGCTGATCCATGCTCTAAGCTGGTGGATACGTCTGTGCTCTTTAGCATCCCTGGGAAAACTTGTTGGTAGCGTTGGTCCATGAAATATTTAACTTGAAGGATTAGAAAGGCTGCCATGTTTGATATCTAAACCAAGCGAGTGGTGAGTACCACGCTTCTTCAGGAGTAACTGATATGCGGACAGGGCTTTAAAGCTCAAGACATGCATTCGTACAGATGGTCCTATCTGACCAGCGCACCCCCAGCCCATGAGGTAGGCAGGTCGTCCCTTCTCACAAGAGGGCTGGAGGAGCAGAGAGTACCCAGTTGTCATGCAGAAAGAGCCAGGACTGGGTCTCATCTCTTTCTTTCTTTTTTGCTCTTCTAAAGATTTATTTATTTCTTTGAAAGGCAGAGCTACAGAGACAGAGAGAGGCAGAGAGATTTCCATTTGCTCATTCACTCCCCAAATGGCCACAATGGCCAGAGCTGCGCCAGCCTGAAGCCAAGAGCCAGGAGCTACTTCTGGGTGTCCCACATGGGTGCAGGCGCCTTGGACCATCCTCCGCTGCTTGCCTAGGCACATTAGCAGGGAGCTGGATCGGAAGTGGAGCAGCTGGGACCGGAGCCGGTGCCCACATGGGATGCCAGGCCCCAGGCAGCGGCTCCACTTGCTGTGCCACGGCGCCGAGCCCTCTCCTCCCTTTCTAAATGGCCATGTGGCCTGAAGATTAATTGATTCAATTTGTCCCAAAAGTCACAGAGACAGCTGTCAGCAGCAGTCCAGGAGAGTCTGAGCATCTCCCCAGGGGGTGGGACAGCCTGAGGTCTCCAGAGACCCCCGGGTGGCTGGTTTCTAGTGACAGCTGTGCACTCACACACCTGTCCCACATTTACAGAATACAGCATTGTACTGGCACAGTGACTCTCAAACTGGAGTGCCTGGTCAAACAGATTGCTGCCCCCCCCCAGTAGGTCTGGGGTGGGACCCGAGATTTCATAACAAGTTCCCAGGGTGGTCTGCTGCTCCCTGTGACCACACCTACAACAAGCTGGAGACCCAGGGATCAAATCAGAGGTGATGTGGTTCCTGCTCTCAACAGAGCTTCCATTTGTGAGTGAGTGGATAGATGGGTGGGTGGATGGATGGATGGATGGATGGATGGATGGACGAGCAGACAAACAAACTGGGAGGCAGTGAATGAAGAGACCAGTGCAAGACTGTGTGGAGAGAGCTAGAATATAGGTAGATTCGTGTCTTAGTCTATGTTGCCATAACAGAACCACAGAGTGGATCATTTATGGTGCACCGAAATGTATTGGCTCGTGATCCTAGAGGCTGGGAAGCCCAGCACAGAGAGGTCACGCCTGGTGAGGGCCTCCGTGCTGTGTCGGCATGTGAGTGGACAGCATCGCATGGGATAGTGTGAGAAGGGCTCAAAGGCCCCACTCCTGCAGTACCCATGTTAATCCATCGGGGGCAGCACCGTCCTCACCC
>CM027399.1:2476696-2517996 GCA_015711505.1 Sylvilagus bachmani
GGGTAAGAAAGCCGGAGACTCGAGAAACCCAGTGAGTGGGGGACTCCCCGTTCACAGATCTGCAAGACACAGAGGGCGGCGGGGAAGAGTGTGAGAAGACCAGAGAGTAAAGCTGCAGGCAGGTCACCAGAGGCCGGACGGCACGGGGGAGCCGGGATTTCCTCCTGAAGGCGGTGGGCAGCCGTAGCAGGATTCAAGTTGCAGATCAGACATGCATTGGCGAAAGGTGCGTGAGCTCAGTGCAGACAGCATGACCTGGAGCCAGACCTCCACCGGACGTGCCCGTGAGCGATGGCAGAGTCCTGAGAGCAGCGGGCAGTGCCCCAGCAGACAGCCAGGCAGAGGAGTGGAGAAAAGCCGTCCCTGGCCGTGTGGTGTTCGGCGCCCTCGCCAGCCCTGTTTCAGGCTGTTTGCAACAACAAGAAGTCGCCACTGCGTGTCTCAGGGAGGAGGGGAATATTTGCTCCGATTCTGCGTCGCTGTGTGGCTCTGCACGAGTTGCTTGGCCATGGTGCGGTCCTGAGGATCTCGCGGGGCCGTGTGAGTAGAGCGCCGCGAAGTGCACCGTGAGTGCTGCACACTGTGGCTAATTCAGAGATCTCTTCATTAGCCCCCTCTGCTTTCCCAGGAGAGAGGGAGGCTGAGTGTTTCTTTTTCATCTCCAGTCTCTGTCTCTGTAATGAGGCTGTTTCCGTCTAGAAGTAGAACGGCGAGCCTTCCTCGGGTACATAGGCGCGGGTGCGTGTCCTCTGCGGCTGTCTTTGCCATTTGCTTTTTTTTCCCGAAGTAATTTCACGGCTCGTGCACTTGAGACTCCGTCAGGAAAGTTGGGGCCCTCTATCAAGCAGATGATCGTCCCTGCCGGGCGTGCGCTGGCGGATCTCAGCTCTGTTAATTAACACAATGTGGGAGCCCAGATTTGATTCCCTGCAAACCCACCCTTTTCTGCCTGGGGTGGGAGAAGCGGTCTCTTTCCTCTCCTGAGCCTGGGGACACAGACACCCTGGCCACCCCTTCGTCCTCGCTCTGTCCTGGGCTCAGCAGCCAGCTGTGTGTCTCTCCCATCAGGACCCCGTTGCACATCCTCGCCCTCTGCTCTGCGTATCCCAGAACCCGCATTGCCTACGTTCCAGAAACAGTCCTGATGTCTCCCCAGTGCAAAACAGGACCTGTGTTTCTGTCCCAGCTCCTGCCTGTGACTTGCTGAGCTTCCCTGGGCTATGGAGGAGGCTGGCTCTGGCCCACGGCACCTGTCAGCCTGGAGAAGTGCTGCATGGCTCATGCAGGTGCAGTGAATTCTACCCTCCCCCCCATGCCTCCACAAGTCAGACCTGCGAGCTTTGTCTTTTGTTAGCACGGTCCCCGCTTTCCTTGAGGCAGTGCCCTTGGACATTTTCAGTTTATTTGTCTTAAATCGGAGTTGGTGACTGGTTGAACTAAATGCACCCATACGCTCTGGCCTGGCACCTCATGACCGGAGACTTAGCAGTAACAGGCACACAGAGCTGAGGTCATCTGTCCTCTGTAGAACCAGGGCCTTAACCCAGACCTCCTGGCCTCAATTTTGGTATTGAAGCAAAGGAATGTGGAAAATTAAGGATCTGCTGTTGTGCCACAGTGGGGTAAGCTGCCACTTGCAACCCAAACTGGAGCACAGGTTTGAGTCCCGGCTGCTCCACTTCCGATCCAGCTTCCTGCCAATGGGCCTGGGAAAGCAGTGCTGATGGCTATGTGCTTGGGCCCTGCCCTCACATGGGCGACCTGAATGGAATTCTGGGCTTGTAGCTTCTGCCTGGACCGGCTCTGGCCATTGTGGGCGTTTGGGGAGTAAACTAGGGTTTCTCTGTTTCTCTCTTTCTCTCTAACTCTGCCTTTCAAATACTTAAATAATTCTTTAGAGAAAATACCATAAGGAAAATGAGCTAGATCCAGAACAAGTGCTACATTTATGGCTTACTTATCTGGGGTGCCTGAGAATTCAGGGACAGGAAGCAGAAGAGTGGTGGCAGAGGCTTGGGGTGGACAGGGAGTTACTGTTCAGTGCAGACAGAGTTTCAGAGGGGGCAGACGAACGAGTTCTGTGGAGGGAGCGTTGTGATGGTTGTACAATCATGTGAATATATTAAAAGCCACTGAACTGTACACTTTAAAAATTGGCTAAAATGGCAAATTTTATGTTATGTATCAACAATTTGAAAAGAGAGGGAGGAAACACCAAGAAAACACTTCTTTTTTAAAGATTTTTTTATTGGGGCCAGCGCTGTGGCATAACAGGCTTAGCCTCCCCCGCTGTGGTGCCGGCATCCCATATGGGCACCGTTTCGAGTCCTGGCTGCTCCAATTCCCATCCAGCTCTCTGCTGTGGCCTGGGAAAGCAGCAGAAGATGGCCCGAGTCCTTGGGTCCCTGCACCTGTGAAGCCATTTTGGGAGTGAATCAGCAGATGGAAGACCTTTCTCTCTGTCTTTCTCTCTTTGTATCTATAGATCTACCTCTCTGAAATAAATTAAAATCTTTAAAAAAATAATAAAGATTTATTCATTTATTGAAAGTTGGAGTTACAGAGAGAGGGAGGCACAGAGAGGGAGATCCTCCATCTGCTGATTCACTCCCCATATGGCTGCAACAGAGCCAGGAGCTTCTTCCAGATCTCCCATGTGGGTGCAGGGGTACAAGCACTTGGGCCATCTTCCACTGCTTTCCCAGGCGCATTAGCAGGGAGCTGGATCAGAAGCGGAGCAGCCCAGACTCAAACCAACCCCCTATGTTGGATGCCAGTATTGCAGGCACAACACCAGCCCCTCCATGAAAACATTTTTAAAGGATACGCTGAACATTTAGAAGAAAACAAAAATATAAAGTCACTGTGAAAAGCTCGATTTATTGATTCAAAGTCATTCTCTTAGCTCTAGGCTATAAAAGTGAGTTGTGTATAATTCCCATTGTTCACAGAATCATCACATTTGATAGATTCCATTTAAAAGTATAACTCAGACTGCTCACGCATCCACTCGGCGCGTGGATGGGGCCTGTTTGGGAGGCTTGGTGCTCAGCCATGGGTAAAACCACCAGCGTGAACTCACTGAGTGGACTGAATTCCACGTAGGTTTACAAATAGCTTGCCAAGCTGCTGACTTCAAGGAATCTGGTGTCTCTTGGTTTGGTTGGTGAGTCTCTTTTTGGTCACTGGGAGGAGACAGATCTGACGGTGTATTAGGCTGGCTTTTGGTGGAAGCAGATGAGAGAGAGAGAGAGAGAGAGAGAGAGAGAGGTTTGGAGGGAAGCCTTGTCTCAGTAGCACAGCCTCCCTGGGTCGGGGCTCCTGTGCCGTGGCCGACCCTCTACAGAGGGTTTCAGGCTGAACTTGAGGATGCCCCTCACATTCCTGTGTCCCCAGAGGGGATATGATTGCATCCAGAGCTGATGCTGTTGGGCAGGTGCCCCTCCAAGCTGTCTCTGAAGCACAGGGCTCTTAGGATGATCGAATGAGCTAGAGGAGAAGTCCCGAGGACCGGCCGTGCTGAATAAATGCCGTCGTTATGAAGCAAGGCACAGATGTCAGACCCCAAGGACGAGAGCAGGGGAGAGCAGTGTCAACCCTGAGCAGAGCTGGGTATCTCATGTGAGCCTTCCGCAGATGCGAACTGCCCAGAGCCTGCTGTAGCGTGCCTCGGGCTGAGAAGAGAGGCCAGGTCGGAAGCAGTGTGGACATCCTTTGTATTTCTGCCTTTGAATCAGGAGCCCAAGAGATGTCCAGCATGCGAGCTGGTTGACGACACGATTCATGCTGTTTGTTAACAAGAAACTTTCACTTAACTCAGCCATGCAGATTTGGCAAAATGCTGGGCTCTATTGTTCTGAGCCACTTGCTGGAGAGGATGTGGATACACGCAGATAGGGGATGCAGCAAGCGGTGTTGCCTGTGACTTGGAACCGGAGAAGCCAAGCATATCCAGAGCCCGTTCCCACAAGGCCCCCTTTGTGGCCCACGAGCCATGCATGATCCTCTCAAACCCTCACAGTCTAGGGAAGCAGTATTAGCGCCATCGTACAGGTGAGCAAGTCAAGGCTTAGCGGTGCCGTGAAGTCACGTGGCTTTAGCTCATCCTCAGACTCAGCAGTCTGACTCCAGGCACTTCTGGGTCTCAAGATTCTCCACTTTTAGGAGCCAGGGCTGTGGCACAGCCAGTCAAGTTGCCACCTGCCATTGCTAGCATCCCACATGGACGTCGGTTCAAGTCCTGGCTGCTCTACTTCCTATCCAGCTCCTTGCAAATGTGCCTGGGAAAATAGCAGATGGCCCAAGTGCTTGGGCCCCTGAACCCATGTGGGAGACCCGGAAGAAGCTCCTGGCTCCTGGCTTTGGCCTGACCCAACCCTGGTCATTGCGGCCATCTAGGGGAGTGAACTAGCAGATGAAAGATCTGTCTCTCCCACTCTCTATAACTCTTACTTTCCAATAAGTAAATAAATCTTTTAAAAATGATTCTCTACTTTTGGTTTAAGTGAAAAGGCATTGCTGTAATTGTCCGTCTTTGGTTCTCCTTTGGATCTTTGGAAGGTTGCTTAGCTTCATAATGTCACACAGAAGCAAGACTGGCTGTGCCTTAAGAGCATTCGCAGTCTGCAAAGTGTCAGTCACCAACCCAGGATCCGACTTGAGCACCTGTGTGCCATGTGCGGTGCCATGAGCCATGCCGTCTCACGCTGCCCCTGCCTCTGATGTAGAATTCTACAGCTGATAACACTCTTCAGGGCAAATGTGTTTCCTGTTTCTACAGAAAGCTGATTTCAGGGGCCCGTGTTGTGGTGTAGCCAGTAAAGCCACTGCCTGCAGCACCAGCATCCCACATGGGCACCACTTTGAGTCCTGGCTGCTCCTCTTCGAATCCAGCGTCCTGCTAATGTGCTGGGAAAAGCAGCAGAAGATGGCCCAAGTGTTTGGGTCCTGCTAGCTACATGGGAAGTCCAGAGGAAGCTTCTGGCTCCTGGCTTTGGCCTGGTCCAGCCGTAGATGGGCAAAATTCTCTCTCTCTCTCTTACTCTCACTCTCACTCTGACTTTTAAATAAGCCAAATCTGTAAAACAAGAAAACTTACTCCATAGACACATTTTTCCTTCCCTAATCCCATTGCATGAATCCATGGTTGTTTACAGTTTCAGAGGCTCCTGTGTATACTCTGATTCTTGAAAGGGGCCCACTCAGAGACTGTGTAGTGCACAAGCAGTGTCATGATCTTGAGGACTGGAAAACTAGGGGTGGGTGTTTGGCTCAGCAGTTAAGGTGCCCACTTCTTGTATCGCAGCGCCTGGGTTTGAGTCCCTCACTCTGCTTCTGATCCAGCTTCCTGCGAATGCACACCCTGGGAGACAGCAGGCGATGGCTCCAGCGCTGGGGTCCCTACCACACTCATGAATAACCCTGATGGAGTTCCACCCCCCCGTCTCCACCTAGCCCAGCCCTGGCTGTTGTAGGCGTTTGGGGCGTGTGCTACTGGATGGAAGGTTTCTGTCTATGTCTTTCTAGTGCTTTGCCTTTCAAATAAATAAAAATACATTAATTTTTAAAGTTCTCAGAAGCTGAATAAGTGAAGACTTCTACCACCAGAATGTATTGTCAGTCACCACGAGAGATGGTATAGAAAAAAAAAAAAAACACTACTGTTTTCTTTGAAAGACCTTGAATTCTTTTTCCTGGCACTCTGGGTCATCTTGCTGGGAACTGAAGTGTCTGAGGCTTCAGTGTGCAGCTGCTCTCGGGGGTCGGTTCCCAGGGGCAGTTGATGAGAAATTTTTCTTCATGGAAGCAGGTGCCCCTGTGCAGGGCAGCCTGTGGCTAGACAACACTGAAAAGAGCTATTTGGACTTCCTCCACCTCTGTATTCCTTATCTAAGCCCAAGGACGGGTGTTTGTTTTAAATAATGCTTAGGGTATTTTTCCTCTTTGATGTAAGAACAACACATACTTTCTGTGGGGAATTTAGAAATCACAGAGCAGGATAAAGAAGAAATAAAAAAATCACCCAGAATCCTCTCCCCCCACCATTAACCTTTGGGTATATTTTCTTTCGGTCGTTTTTGTTTCTTGCTTGTTATTATTATCATTAGTGTTTATGATCATTATAATTATATATCTGGGAGTAGATGGAATATACAATTTTGCATCTGTTTTTTTCAACATCATTTGGTTTCTCCAAAAACATCATTTTTATGGCTGCATAATAGCCCATGAGTATATCATAATTTGTTTAGTCATATTCCAGTTGTTGGAATAGTTTAAGTTGTTTTGGGTTTTGCAATTGAATTTTTAATCTCTTTAATATGCTCTTTACACAAAAGGACATGGTTGGTCAGTCTATCACATTTGGAAATTAATGCTTCGATAGAGAATATCTGCAAATGACTTATATTTTGCGAATGAATTGACTATGTAGAAAGAGTTTCATTTAGAAGGCTAGTGTCTAGCTTCGCTCTCTCTGTTCAGTATCTATACTCACATTCCCAAAAACACACCCAGCTGCTACAGGGTTGTATTTCGCAATGGCATCTCCTTCACATGAACATTATCTGAGGCCGGCGCCGTGGCTCAACAGGCTAATCCTCCGCCTTGCGGCGCCGGCACACTGGGTTCTAGTCCCGGTCGGGGCACCGGATTCTGTCCCGGTTGCCCCTCTTCCAGGCCAGCTCTCTGCTGTGGCCCGGGAGTGCAGGGGAGGATGGCCCAGGTGCTTGGGCCCTGCAACCCATGGGACACCAGGAAAAGCACCTGGCTCCTGCCATCGGATGAGCGTGGTGCGCCGGCCGCAGCACGCCGACCACGGCGGCCATTGGAGGGTGAACCAACGGCAAAGGAAGACCTTTCTCTCTGTCTCTCTCTCTCACTGTCCACTCTGCCTGTCAAAAAAAAAACATTATCTGTTCCCTGCTGGGTGCTAAAGCTGACTGAATTGTATGTTATGATTTATTCTATTATTTTCCGTCGTCATTTCTGCCCCATCAGAAGGTGAGTGTAGCTTTTCGAATGGTTCAGTGTTGGGCTGAGTGTGCAGGACGTGCTCAGGGCACAAGGGCCTTTTTTCCAGCGTAGGCAGAGGTGAGAGAGAAAGAGGGAAGAGAGCCTGGTGGGGGAGGGGAAGCCCTTGCGCTGCCCACACCCTGAGCTCATGCGGAAGGGACGTCAAGGCATTGTACGATGCTGAAGGTCCAAGCCCTAAACCCCCAGCCTTCGGTGTGGACGTTACTCCCCAGTGCGAAGCCAGCACCTGCGAGCCCTGGGGGGAGAGGATGAGTTTTGCCTTAGAAGACTGCGCGTGGCGGCAGAGCCCAACAAGGGCAGGAGCAGAAGACCTCTGGAAAGGTGGGCTCCGGGGGATGGGTCAGCAGGAGGGGAGAGAACTCGTGCCAGCTGACCTCCTAAGGGCCGGACGCAGTGGCGGGCACCTCTCCTAAATGTTCCCATCTTACCACGTGTACTTAGAAATGACAAAATTGGGGCTTGCCAAATGTCACAGGGCAGAACGTGATGGAGATAGGTCTTAACCCAAAACCTGAGGCCCAGGACCATTTGACTCCACTGAGCTGTCCCAGGGGCAGGCGAGGGAGGGCCAGAGCCAGGGCAGAGGCAGCGTCTCCAGGGATGGAGAAGGAGCGTCCCTGTGTTAATTACAAGGAGGTGAACTTGGCCACTGAGACAGGAGGAGGCCAGGAAGGAACGGGACTGAGATTTGTAGAATTTTGCGGTGAGTCACCGTTCCCACGGTGTGGCTTCCTTCCAGACCCAGAGTGCCCTTGCACCCAGCTTTCTCAGCAGGTGGGACAAGGAGTTGCTTATCACAGACCAGGGAGTCCTGTGAGGTGCAGCCCAGGGTTCAGGGACTCCCCCACCCCACATCCACATCCAACACAAGCACAGAAAGCCCTGACCCCCTTCTCTTCCCCAGTGCAAGGCTGGTGTCGCCAGAAGGCAGAAATCAATCTTGAACTTGAGTGTTGCTTGGTGCCTCTGGATGTGAGGATGCGAGAAGTCTAAAGACCCAATGTGCTAGTTTCAGATAAACAATTGGCCTGTTATTCCTATAGAAATCAGTCGGAGAGTGGAAAAGGCTGAGTATCAATACGTAAACATTTTGCCTGAAATATTTGACCTATCATGCTTTAAAAAAAAATCCACAACCCATTTAGTTATTTTCCAACATGATAAATCAAACACACCAACTCCTTTGGGAGAACTGAAAAAAAAAAAAAAGGTTTTGCCCGAATGTTTCCCTTTCTGTTGTGGATTTTCGCGTATCTTCCAATGACCTTGGGCTGTTAGCTTGCTGGCCTGCCACGGAACAAACATGACATGGAGGATGGAGGGAGAGCGGCACACCCAGGCCAAACGGGAGGGGATGCTTGTCTCCTGTAGAACCAGACGTGCGGTACATAACAAGCATTTACTTAACTAAAGACCCGACAGTAAGGCACTGGCGACATCCAGAAGTGACTGCACACGAAGCGTGAACAATGCTCCATCACGTGAGACACTTCAAGCATAGAAAGCAAACCAGCGAGAATGGGAAACATTTGAAAACGTTAAAGTAAAGCCACTCAGCGTCGGTTTCCAACAAAGCGAACGGGAAGCCTTTCGCCGCCTGGCTGGGAGTGCGCGGTGCACGGGCGCTGTCAGCAGCGGTGCCTGGCGCGGGCGTGCCTGTGGGTGTCAGCCGCTTGCTCCCCTGCCGACTGCTCGCTCCGGAGAGGCATGGCCGGCACGGCTCCGTGTTCCTCCCCGATGGGGCAGACACCCCTCACTCCCTGGAGGGCAGAGCTTCTGCTACGTGTCCATGTTGTGAGAGAGGCGACAAGAGCGGAAGTGCAGCCCTCCGTGTGGCTGCGTGGCTCCAGCAGTTGGGGAGACCATGCGAGGGAGCCCCTGACTTTCCAGACGAGCTGGCTTCTTGAGGGGAGGGCTGCGGGGGCCTTTCCCCTCTCTGTGCCCAGGGTGGGTCCAGCCCTCGCAGACAAATGCACGAGCCAGTCAATGAATGGCAGTGAGGCGCCCTGATGATGGGTGCTTCCTGCAGAGTGGGTGACTGACCACAGGCGCCCCCGGGAGGTTTCAGGGAGGAGCTGAGCGGAGTGGGAAGGAGGAAAGGCGCCTCTCTCCTACCCCACCCACTTTCTCCCACAGCCCTGCCCCCGGCAAGCCCTGTTTCCTTGTCTCTCTTCAGCAAGCTCCCTCCCCAGAATATGCAGGTGTGTGCTCCTTAAACCTTGTGTGTGTGTCTACGCCTTACTTTCTGAATACTGAGATGAGCACCTACTTTGTGCCAGCCCCTACGTGATGCACAGATATAATCCTAACAGTCTTGAGCTGTAGGGACTGTCATTACCCGCGGTCTCAGATGAAGAAGCCGAGGCACAGTTATTAGGGTCGCAGGGCCGGAGGAGGTCCGTCTGGAGCTCAAGGCCGGACAGTTGGACCCCAGGCCCTCCGGCTTTCACTGCCCAGCTCTGCGGTCGGCTTTGAGTGAGTGGACCCGGGAGGGGCTTCTCTGGGTCTGTGCGTGGCTCTGCTGTGCTGGCTTGAACGAGTCCGGGTGAAAGGGTGGCTCTCCCAAAGCCTCGGTTCTCATTCTTCTGCATCCGTAAGCTGACGGCTTGCACATTTTGTTAAAAAAAAAAAAAAAAAAAGTCCCACCCTCAGTTTCCTGCGTCTTCTGTTGCTCCATTTCCATTCCCCCCCCCCCCCGCTCCAGCAAGGCCAATGGAAAGCACTTGCAGTCCCCCCCCCCTTCCCAGTGCCCCCCGGGAAGTGGACTCCCTCGGAAAGAGCCCTTGCTCAGGTCACGCGGGAGCCCTCCTGATCGTGCCCGTGGTAGCCCCAGTGCCCAGGAAACCATGCTGTGTTCCCTGCTGCTGCTCGAGGCCTGGCACACGGCTAGGGCTCAGCGAGCCTCGGCCGAGGGTCTCACGGCCTCACCTCTGTCTTGACCCCAGCAACAGTAGCCGTCAGGGCAGTCTCTCTCTCTCTCCCATAGAGTGCCTGATGCTGGTCTGAACCTCGCCTTTTAGCCATCCATTCACCGCCTTCTCGTCTTCTCAGCCCCTACGTGTGGGTGTACAAATTCTGTCTGCAGCCTTTTCTTCTCACTGTCTTGCGGGGAGAGCAGACTCCCAGTCGCTCAGCTTTAATCGCGTGATTCAAAGATCAGCATCCCAAGTACTGAGCTCTGTGTCCTAGATCCCTAGGCCCAGGGCCACAGTTGGCGACCTAAGCAGGTGCGTATTGGGCACTTAACCCACTGAACGTGACCTCTTTCTCGTCTCGTCCATTCTGCCTCCCATCTCGTCCTCTAAAAAATAAATATAAACCCAGAAAAGCAACCCACATGCTGCGGCTTCTCTGTGTCTTGTTCCAGGGTAGCACCATTTTCCTCAGTTTCTAAGCCGGAACCCCGGGGGTCAGCCATGGCCCTTCCACTGCCTTGTCCCCACATCTGCTCACCGATCACTATCTGCTGACCGCTGCATCCAGCCTTCATCGCTGGCCTCTGCTCTGGCACAGGACTTCATCATTCGCCCACCCCGAGAGATCGTCTTGTCCCCAGACTCCCGGTCAGCCCTCCACTCGCAGCATGACTACCCTTCCAGAGCAAACAGACCGCTCTGAGAGTCTCCCTCCGGCTCAGCACGGCCTTCTGGAGGAAGTCTAAACTCCAAGGCTGGCATACAGCGTTTCTGGTGCATGACTGACCCAGTGAATTCCCGGGGGCCGCTGAGTCCAGCGGAGTCTCTGTACTCTCCTCCCAGGCTGCACGATGGGAAACTGGAATGTGTTTAGTCCTGGAGGAGAAAGAAGCCGGTCCTCCTGGGGAATGCGCGAGCCCTTTGTTCCTGGCGGACCCCCGAGGCTTATTACCTGGCTCCAGGTCACACGTTCCGGTCATCATGAGACGTTCCTCCCATATGAGAAGCACACACTCTTCAAAAAGGTTTTATGTATTTATCTATTTGAAAGGCAGAGTGGTGGGGGTGACTCACTCCCCAAATTCACTTCCCAGCCCTGGCCAAAGCCAGGAGCCAGGCGCTTCATCCATTTCCCAGGGAGCGCAGGGGCCCGAGCACTTGGGCCATCCTCCACTGCCTTCTGACATGTTAGCAGGAAGCTGGGTCGGAAGTGGAGCAGCTGGGGCTCAAACCCCTACCCATATGGAATCTAGCATCTCAGGCTGTGGCTTAACCTGCCGAGTCACAACGTTGGACACGATGTATACTCTTTAGGCCCTTGCCCTATCATACTTCAACATCAGAAAGTAGAATTACTGAATTTAAAGATGGGGATGGGAGGAGGAGAGATTTCTAGTCTGATATTTCTCATGCTGTTTGTGAAGAGTGGCGTGCTCTGAACTGCTAACTGTACATGGGTGGTCCTTATGGCAGTCACGGGTTCATGGTAATTGTTCCCCTGTCTTGTGGCCCGGCAGTGAGCATAAAGGATCAATGCACTTATGGTGACACTCTACAGTTTACAAAGGGCTTTCCTAGATCTCATCACGTGGATGACCCTAGGTGGAGTTACAGAGAGGGAGAGGCAAAGAGAAAGAGAGAGAAAGAGAGAGGGGGAGAGCTAGAGAGGGAGAGAGAGAGGGAGAGGGAGGGAGAGAGAGGGAGAGAGAGGGAGAGAGAGGGAGAGAGAGGGAGGGGGAGAGAGAAAGTCTAGGAGGCAGAAGAGCACAGTGGTTGAGAGCACGGGCCTTGGGGTCAGAGCAGGCCTCTCCACCACGAGCTGTTGCCGCAAGCTTCTGGCTTCTGGCAAGTTCCCCTAATCCCAGCAGCATCTCACTGATTTGGGGGAAGATTATACATGGTGATGTGTAGAAATTGCTCAGGACGGGGCCAGCACTGTGGCGTAGCCTGTTAGATCGCAGCCTGCAGCACCAGTATCCCCTGTAGGCACTGGTTGGAGTGCCGGCTGCTCCACTTCCCATCCAGCTCTCTGCTAATGCACTTTGGAAAACAGCAGAAGATGGCGCCAAGTGCTCGGGTCCCTGCACCCATGTGGGAGACCTAGATGAAACTCCTGGCTCCTGGCTTCAGTCTGGCCCAGCTCTGGCCATTGCAGAATCTGGGAAATGAACCAGCGGGTGGAAGACACACTCTCCCTCTCCCTCTCTCCCTCTCTCCCTCTCTCCCTCTCTCCCTCTCTCCCTCTCTCCCTCTCTCCCTCTCTCCCTCTCTATAACTCTACCTTTTAAATAAATAAATGGCTATTTATTTTAATTGCTTAGGATGTGCCTAGCACATAAAAATGCTGTCTCCATCCATATTCTTATCATCACTATCATTCTTATCACAGATATGACTTGTATGAGGTCATCAGTCGCTAATTTATAGAGTAGACGTCCCCTAGAACTTTATTTTTTCTCACTACAGCTGTTTTAGCACATCCCATCTGACGCTCTTCCCTGTTCCTAGAGGACACACACAGACGATCTCACAGAGCTTTGGACACCATGTCAGCTATTCATAAACTTTGATTTGTAGGTATTAAAATGCACGTCTGCTCTAACGCTGGAACTGCAGTTTTGTGTCTGCTTGGCCTTGGGACCTGAGGAAGGAAAGAAGCGTTTGCAGTTTCGTTACTCCTCGCTGGCAGCTCTGGGACTCTTGGTTCCTGCGGGGTGGGGGACCGGGAAAGCACCGGGAAGCGGCCGGGGGCCTGGCTCTCCTGCTGTGCCTGCTCTGTGCCGGCCATCTCCACGTGACAGGCTGCAGACCCTCTGCCTCTGGGCACTTCGGTGATTCCTTTGGGAAAGTGTTGCAGGGACCCGTGGTGCCCCCTTGTCTCCTTATGTGGGCAGGGCACCTTCCACTTGGCTCCACGCTCTACTCAGCCATCTCTCTTGGTGCTCCCTCCCCGAGAGCCTTTCCGTTGGAGTCAGCTCTAGGGTTAGTCTCTTTCCAAGGCACTTGTGTCTCCATTGGCACCTGCTTGGCCCGTGGAGAAAGCCCAGGGTCCTTCCCCAGCCACACTCTGGATGCACAGCTTGGTCTTGGCTCTGCACAAGGCAGCTGTGACTAGCCTCTTGATCATCATTTCAGGTCACAGATAGGAGCCATCCCTGTATCACCTGAATGCCAGAGAGTCCTCGTGCAACTCTCAAGTGGTTCTCTCCTGAACGTTCCTTGGCTTGAGCTAATGGTGCTGGTGGTGGGCTCAGAGAAGCCCCCATGCGGAGGGTAGAAACTGCACGTCTCTCTGACAGCTGTCTTCTGGGACACTTTCACTCCCCACACCTTTCGACTCTCCTGATCTCTTGTATGTGGACTGAAGGTGGATGGTAGACTACAAGCTGCCCAAGGTTGGGGTACCTCATACCAAGTTCTGCACCGGGTCAGACACATCTCTCTGACACAGTGCTGTCCCATAGAAATACAGTGCCAGCCACACGAGTAACTAAAATGTTCTATTAGCCACATTAAAGATGCAAGAAGAAACAGGCAAAATTAATTTTCATAATATATTTAGTCCAATATATACAAAATGCTGTCACTTCTACACGTAATCGATATAAGCAGTTATTAATGAGACATTGTATTAAGAATTCATGCTCCATCTGACCCCTAGTGCCTGTTGTATACTTACATGTCTCAAGTGCTCAATTAGCCATTTGTTTACCAACTATATGTGGCTAGCGGCTACCATAGTGGACAACACCGCTTTAGACTAAAGAGGGATCGGGGCTTGTCTTCTGTCCCTCTCCGCTGTGAGAACTGAGACTATTTGGTTGAGCCATATGATGCATTCCAACCTTCTGGGACACCTTCACTCTCCATACCTTCCGACCCTCCTGGTCTCTTGTATGTGGACTGAAGGTGGATGGGGGGCTGCAAGCTGCCCAAGGTTGGGGCACCTCAAATGCTGGTCTCCTGTCCTCAAGTTCAGTATCTTGGTGGGTTGGTTGGTTTGTGGTTGTTGGTGTGGTTGCACACCGTCATGCTGTTCAAACAGCAATGGCTGTACCTTGTTCGTGGTGACTCAGTAGCTGAAGGCGAATCCGGAGCTAAGAAGCTCAGAGAGAGAGCAGGGCACCTGGCTTCCCAGCGCAGCCCTGCCGCGTGAGTGACCAGAGCGTGGTGATCCCAGCATGAAAGATGGTGACGCTGAGAAAGGAAAGAAGAGTTCTGTTCAGAAATGTGTCCAGGGCACATGTGGAAGCAGGATGCCAGCTCAAGACGGGGCCCAATCTCCCTGGTCTGTTTGGGCAGCAGACAGGTCAGGCTTCGGGGTTCTGTGACACAGATCTGTTTGGGCAGCAGACAGGTCAGGCTTTGGGGTTCTGTGACACAGATCTGTTTGGGCAGCAGACAGGTCAGGCTTCGGGGTTCTGTGACATAGATGCCAACAAGAGCAAAGGCATCGTCTGGGGAGAGGACACTCTGATGGAGTGTTTGGAGAATCCCAGAAGACACCCCTAGAACCAGAGTGATCCTCACTGGCACTGGGGGGCTGGAAGGGCAGACTTGATAGCTTCTTTCTAAAATGTGACTAGTGAGTAATAGTTGGCCACTGCCTGATTTATTACAAAGCAGAAATGTCTTGTGACCTTTCTGTGTGTGCCCCGTAATTTAATTGCTCTCCTACATCAGCATTCAGATCATGAATGACTGACAGTATTTTTGTCGGACAGTCCTGATTTAAGTAAGAGTGACTCATGTGGTTAAATAAATATGATGGGTTTTTTTTGAAATTTTGGTAGCAAATTCCAGTTTGGTAAATGCTGTCATGTTTTCCCCTTCTATCGTTATGACTGGACTCAACTAAAAATGCTACACCTTTCACACAAATGGTGAATGCCATCTCAACACCTGCTGGAGAGTGGCTTTATGTTTAGATTCTTATAACTAGTTGTAAGAATATGTTTTAAATACTGGGGGAGTCTCTTCACTGTCTCAGAACCAAGCAAGATACATTTGTGTCCAGTTTGTGTTCATTAACCTGTTAAAGGCAAGCGCTGAAGCTAGGTATCCATGTCTACTTTGTGCTTGTGGTCGCTTATTTAAGATTTATTGATTTATTTGAAAAGCAGAGTTACAGAGGAAGATGGCAACAGAGAGATTGAGATCTTCCATCACTGACTCACCCCCATATGGCCACAACCACTGGGACTGGGCCAGGCTGAAGGCAGGAGCCAGTAACTCCATCCAGATCTCCCACGTTGGTGGCAAGGGCTCAGGTTCTTGGGCCATCTTCCACTGCTTTTCCAGGCCAATTAGCAGGGAACTGGATTAGAAGTGGAGCAGCTGGGACCTGAACCCGCAGTCGTGTGGGATGCCAGCTGTGCAGGAGGCAGCTTAACCCACTGCGCTGCAACACTGGCCCCTTTATTTTTGATCATAACTTTTTTATCATAACCAATTATAATTTCCTATCTCTAAAATGCTGCCTTTTATTTATTGGAAGGCATTTTAATGTAGTTGATGAATATCAACTGCTTAACAGTTCTTGCATTTTATAGATGACCTATAAAGTCAGATGCTTTGAAAGTCAGCGTGCAAGCTGGAGCGACAAGTTACACTTCACTTCTGAATTCTTTACTACCTTAGGCTAAGCTGTAGTGCAGGAATCTCTATCAACAGCTGTTCAGAAACACGTAAAATCGAGGAACTTCTTTAGATTTGTGAGTGGTGCTTTTGCCAACTCAGAAGGACTAAAATAGAGGAGGTGCACCATCAGGACAAATGTTTAAACTTTGTGATCATAAGACTTAAGACAATTAAAAACGGAATAGTGGATCCTCGGGGAAATTTACCACAGAGACATTTGTGTCAGTTTTGTTTGAGATTCTGGAATGGTCCCGAAGTGACTTGTCCCTAAACTGTGGGCTAGAGAGAGCAGGTGCCCAGGGAGCCAGGCACGCCTCACTGAGAGCATCGCGTGCTGCAGAGGTGGTGTGGCAGTGCTGGCTCGGAGCCCCTTCCTGGCCGTCGGTCATCTGGCCTGCACCGGAGCTGCCGGGTAGAGGAAGCGCCGATCCTCAAGGGTACCCACACGGGACAGAGGAGCAGAGCAGTTCTTCAGTTTTCACTTGGTGAAAACTGTCTCCTCTCGACTTGGAGGAGAGAAGAAACAGTCAGAGGGGCTCTGTGTCCACTGGAATGCAGACCAGTGGTATCGTCCTTTGCAGACTGTCAACAACTGTGTTGAATTGCCATGCAATCATTACAGCTGGCCTTAGAGAAGGGAAGTCAGAGGAGAGCAGAGTGCAGCTGGCGTCCTGAGATGACCCTTCTAGTGCCCCTGCCTCTCCTTGGGGGTTCCTCCCAAGATCTCCAGGCAGGCTTGGAACTGCAGATAATACCCAGCTCTGTTTTTGTGCACACCATGGTTTTTCGCTGCGTACATACATACCTATGAAAACGTTTCACATGGCCGGAACTGCAGCTCACTAGGCTAATCCTCCGCCTGCGGCACCGGCACCCCGGGTTCTAGTCCCGGTTGGGGCACCGGTTCTGTCCTGGTTGCTCCTCTTCCAGTCCAGCTCTCTGCTGTGGCCCGGGAGTGCAGTGGAGGATGGCCCAAGTGCTTGGGCCCTGCACCCCATGGGAGACCAGGAGAAGCACCTGGAGCCTGGCTTCAGATCAGGGCAGCGTGCTGGCTGCAATGCACCGGCCATAGCGGCCACTTGGGGAATGAACCAAGGGAAAAAGGAAGACCTTTCTCTCTGTCTCTCTCTCTCTCACTGTCTAACTCTGCCTGTCAAAAAAAAAAGAAAGAAAAAGAAAACGTTTCACATAAATTAGACACGAGATTAGCAACAGTAATAATATAGAACAGTGAGAACAATGAACCAGAATAGGGTTTTTTTAGAACTTACGAACTGTTGATTTCTGCGATTTCCCTGTAATATTTTTGGCCACAGTCGACTGTGGTTACGAGTGGGAGTGCAGGGGCTGCTGCTGCGTCTTCGAAGGCCGTGTTTAAGAAGGAACCAAGGCCACTCCTGAAATCCCCACCTCTGTCAGCAGCTCTAACGAGGGCCTCGCATAGTGTACTTAGACCCTTGTGCAAGCAACGCAGCTCACTGCAGGTGAGTTATGCCGAAGTGCGCATTCTCATCGTAGAAAAGAACAAGCCGGACTCCAAAGGTCACGTCCGGAGGGGTCCCTGTTAACACCTGCTCTACGTGGGTACACAGGGGTGCACATGTACCAGGGGTCTTCAAAATGTTCGCGAACAAAAGGGAGTTACAAGATAAGTTATTGTGATGCAAAACATTTTTTAAATCCATGCATGATTTTTTTCATAATATACATTTTCCATGAAATTTTTGAAAGCCACTTGTGTGCATGGATTTCGAATTATTTCACACCTAGATAAACCTAACTTTACTTCCATTTTCCACAAAGATTTTGAAGTTTCCTCATATATCTGCAGTATAGGAATTATATAAAAATGTAGATTTATATGTTTTTTTTTATTTACTATTCTATCATGAATGCTTGCCATGTCATCGACATTCCTCAGAAGAATTGATAGTTGAGTGATATTCCATTACATTTGATTGAATCCTAAGTTCTCTTCTGGGGTTTGAAGTGGTATGGGATACGGAGCACATCGAGGAATGAAAGAGGGTGTGGACAGGCCAAGACCCTGGCCCAGAGCTGCCTCTGAGGGCTGTGTGACCTTGGCCAACCGAGAACCACTTGACTCAATTTCCAAAGTGAGAAAAATGAGCCATCAGGAGGATGAATTGGCCTCTTAGGCCAGCTGCCTGGACACAGCCAGTGGCCGCTCAGTACCAGTCCCTATTTGTCCGTCCCTTACCTGGGCTTTCCAAGTTCTTGGCCACCAGTGAGCTCTTAGGCCCCACTGCGGTTTCCTGGTCTGCGGAGCACTCTGGAAGCCACCTGGTGTCTGGAAGCTCCCATCCTCTGGTTGCTTCAGGGACGCGTCCTTGCACAGCAGCCCTGGGTTTTGTACTTTGCTCTTGGAACAGCTGAGAAAGGGCAGCTTCTCTTGGGTGGAGAGACGGAGCCGGGCGGATCAGCTGCTCCTGGGGAGGGAGACAGCCAGGGGCAGAGCCCCAGAGCCAGGTGCACCTGGCTGGCTGACCTGGGTTTCCTCCTCATCGCCTTCCGCGAGCCCTGCTGACAGCTTGGCAGCAGGGAGAGCAGCCGTTCTCGGGATTTTTTGGATCTGTGATTTCCCCCACTCTTTCTTCTCTTCAGGCACTTGCTGTAGCTGCTGACCTAGCTTCCATCAGCCAAGTACAAATTTTGCAATTTGCCTTCCATTGTTTTGACAATGGAGGTGATTTGTATATGGCAGCCTCCCATAATATCCCTGTTTATGCAGCTGTCTAATCCGGAGGAGGAAGCCTGGGGCCCGTCTTCTGACCCAGAAAGCACTTCCTGCCCCTCATGTCTCCTCTGGACTTGGGCAGAGAAGAAACAGTCAGACGGGCTCTGTGTCCACTGGAATGCGGACCAGTGGTGTCTTCCTCTGCAGACTGTCAACAACTGTGTTGAATTGCCGCGTGATCGTTAATGCTGGAAGTCAGGGAGAGGGCAGCTGGCTTCCTGTGGAGATGGCCCAGAGGCGGTCAGGTGGGTCTGAGTGTGAAGGCACAGCCTCTTCACCCCGCAGGATTCCACGGTGTGCAGGGCTTTTGCATTGTACCCTTTTGGGATCCCGATCTCGGGGAGCAAATATGTGTCAAACACCTGCTTATGTCAGGCACACACTGGGGAAGACAGGATAAACCAGACACAAATGGAGCCTGGAGCCAGCTCCAATGTATTGGAGGGAGAGAGACACCAACAAATAATTATAATAAAGTGCGGCAGTGGTATCAACCGAGTGCTGCAGGAGCCCCGAGTGATATCGGAAAAGACCCCCTAAAATTTACTCTAAAATGTGGCCCCTTAAAGTTCCTTAGAAATGCTATCCTGGGTGCCACATGCATTACTGGAATTTGGGGTGCCTTACGATTTCACCATGGGCTTATTACTAAATCCCAATATCAATAAGCCCGAGAGGGTTCTTGCCTAATATTTAGAGAAGAATTCTAAATACCGGCACAGATAAACAAGGCAGCATGGTACGTTTTAAGCTTTTATTTAGTAAGAAAGGTGCATAAGAGAGTATTTAGGAGAAAGAAGTGAATGGGGGTTCATACTGAGCACCAGGAACCAGCCACGTGGATGAGCATCTAGGCCAGGAAGCCTAGAGCACAATGCCTGAAGGCCACACGCCCTAAAGGCACAGGGCTACAGCAAGCCCTGTCCTGGCTAGAGGCCAGGGAAGAACAGCAGGGCCAGAAAAAGCAGCCTGAGCACACTGTGCTCTAGACTTTTAACCCACTCCAAAGGGGAGTGGTTAATTAACCTGATTGGCTGGTGGGCACCCCGGGTGTGGCCAGGTAGGGGAATGAGGCCACAAAGGGGCGTGGTCTTCCAGTTCACAAATCTGACCGATTTTAACCTGTATGCCTGCCCACTTCATTCCCCCCTCAGAAACTCCAGACCTTAATCTTAAGGGGATGTTGATGCGCGTCGAGTCTCCATCTTCTGTAGCTACTTCCTGCCGATTAGGGGCGTAGACCCTGCCTGTTCTTGGTCTGGAAGTCTCCACCTATCTCATCTAATGAGTTCACTTCATGAGCCAGAGCTCTTTCAGTCACGGGCATTCTCAGTGTCTCCTGCATGGTCATCACTATCCTCAGAAGCTGCTGGGTTCTGCTGGGTTATTTTAGATACAAATGAAGGTCCATTGTCACTCTGGAGTGACCATGGGAGTCCAACGCATGGCACGATGTCTTTTAACAAGGCTTTAAAGCACCTCGTGTGCTTTCTCAGTTTGGGTCGAAAAGGCCTCTATCCATCCTGTTTCCAAACTTTCCGGTGTAGCTGCTCTATCTGCTAATGCATTTCCCTGGTTAATATAATTATCTCCCTTCTGATGTCCCTTGCAGTGGGTGACGGCCACTTCTAAAGGCTCCAGTACTGCCTGAAATAGAGCCAATATCTCTTTTCCATATTTAACAGGGATCAGTAAGCCCCTCTCTTTCCAGATTGCTGCGTGTGCATGTAACATAAGGGAAGCATACCTGGAATCAATCTATCTATCTATCTATCTATCTATCTAAAGTCGCTGACCTTTTCCCAGTTGTAAAGTCCTAGTCAATGCAATAAGCTCCGCCTTCTGGCTGAAGTATTGTGTGGTGGTGCTTGGGCTTCCATCATCTGCCTTTCTGCTGCCATCAGTGAACCATTCAGCATCTGGATTTTCCAGAGGCTCATCTCGTAGGTTAGGCCCACATCTGCCTACTTCACGAGGACCCCATGCACCTGCCTGCCCAGGACCGCTGTCAGCTCCCCGGGGACGTTGGCTCTGCAGGGGAATCTGCAGGGGTGACGAGACCCCTTCCAGATGCTGGCAGAGAGCACCGGGCTGAGATCCGGGAGGGAAGGAGGGCCTGCAGGGACCGGCAGGGAGCAGCAGTGAAGCCTTGTTGGGGGACCCAAGCCCCTCATGGGCACTTTGTCACAGAAACCTGAGAACGGTTGCCCCATTTGCTCACAAAGGTGATCCCTCGCATACAACTACAGGACCTACTAAACCAACTTGCACTGCAGCGGAGAGTCACAGGCAAAGCCTCCTGCTGGTGCTGCAGGCGTCTGCTTCTTTAAAACCCAATCCGTGAGGTGCAGCCCTGCTCTGCTCTCTTCCTTCCAGATGCCGCCATGCTCAGCCTGGATGGCCACGGGCGCCTCTGCTGTCAGCTGCTGCGGTCCCCAAGGGATAGCCTGCTTCCACGGGGCAGGGTGCACACACCTCAGTGCTGACAACTGGAAAAGTTAATCCTCCCTGGGTGTCCCAAAGGCAGGGGCCAGATCCTTGATTAGGGACACTCCCCACCTGGTTCTGTGGCTCTTTCTGCACCCATGTATGGCGACAGCAAGGGGCGTGGCACATGAGGGGACTCCCATTTCTAGGTATGTGTATGCAGCCTGGCACCGTGCCGCGCCTAGTCTAAGCAGCTTTTGCGTGTTAACTTCCTAATGCATCTCGCTCCTCTGCCTGACTACGTGCTCTCATAATCTCCACTCACAGCAGATCCACCGAGATGCACCAGCTTGCTCCAGCCTCCGTGGCCAGAGCGTGGCAGGCTCAGGCGTGGAACAGGACAGCTGGTTCCCAGAACCGGCCCTTCCGTCTCCTGACGGTTCCCCAGAATCAGAACCCCCACTTCGCTCCGAGACGGCTCCTGAGGAGTCCTTGGTCACTGCCCTTTGAGCCTGTGCTGAGCTGGAACACGCACCACGGACCTCCTGCTTGCGCTGTGCACTTCCGGGGCTGCCTGATCTTGGAGCCGGTCCTCACTCCTCAGCTGTGCCCTCCCACTGCGGTGACCCTGACTGTGGAAGGGCCGGTCAGTTTGTGAATGGATGCCCAGCTCCTGGGCAGCTCGCCCTCCGCCCGCCTGGTAGCCAGGGCTGTGTGCTCTCTCTGCGTGGGCAGCAGAGGACCGTGGCGAGGCAGGCCTCCCACTGCAGGCCATGCCGCTGGGGCCATGCCGACCCTGGCTGGGTTCCGGGCTTGAGCTGGACCCTCCCAGCAAGGCCTAAAGCCTACCTACCTGCACCATTTCTGGGGTTTGTTAATAAGAAAAAAAATTCCAATCATCATCACTTTCTGTGCGAGGTTTTTAAAGAGCAAGTAGAGTGGCATTCAGAGCCTCTGGAACATTTTCCTCCTCTAAGTGGTGTGTATTTAGATGTAGATATCCGGGTTGCAAGCTATACCTTTCCATTTAAATGTTAATAGGAGTGTAAACTTCAAAATCAAAATTTTTCCAAGAGGGAGAACTCCTCACCCTCCCTCCTCCCTCTCTCATTGTCAACCTCCCTCTGCCCACGCCTTTCCACCTGCTGAATGAAATTCAAAAGAGTTGAGAAAGCACCGTCCTCATTTCAAAAACCAGCCCTGGGAGGTGGACAATGGACTCAACCCCAGTGCCTGCAGAGTCAGCCCCAGCCCTCCCCTAAGGGAGTAACCGCAGAGCAGCTCTGCAGGATGTTTGCCCACAGCCTCACTGTAGGTGAGGTGGGTTTTCCTTCCTCCTCCTCCTCCTTTCTCTAAAAAAGCAGGCAAAGAAGAGGAGAATGGAAGCTTTGTGAGCTCCTGAGTGCAGAGGACTGCTGTGGGCACGGGGCAACCACACAGACGTAAGCAGGCAGCTGGCACTCCTGAGCAGAGGAGACAGACGGACACACAGGTTAATGCAGCCGGGCAGGGGCAGCGCCCTCTGCGCGAGGCCGGTCCACAGGCAGTGGCAGTGGGGGCTACAGGAAGTGCAAACCAAGAGCAACAAAGACTTTTAAAGACAATGGAAATCATGTTCTATAATGCCTTTAAGTTTAAATACGGAAGAGACAGGGGACCTTCAAAAATTTCATGGGAAATGTGTGTTATGGAGACTACACAGGGGCCAGCACTGTGCCCTAGCAGGTAAAGCTGCCGCCTGCAGCCCCAGCATCCCATATGGGCACTGGTTCTAGTCCCGGCTGCTCCTCTTCCTATCCAGCCCTCTGCGATGGCCTGGGAAAGCAGTGCAAGATGGGCCTAGTGCTTGGGCGCCTGCACCCAGTGGGAGACCCTGAGGAAGCTCCTGGCTTCATATCAGCTCAGCTCCAGCTGTTGCAGCCATTTGGGGAGTGAACCTGCGGACAGAAGACCTTTCTCTCTCTCCATCTCTCTGTCTATAACTCTCAAGTATATAAATAAATAAGCTCTCAAGTAAATAAATAAATCTTTTTAAAAAAGAAAGATTATGCATATATTTCAATTTTTTTGCACCAAAATAATTTTTAAAAGATTCTTTATTTGTTTATTTGAGAGGTAGAGTTAGAGAGAGAGAGAGAGAGGTCTTCCAGATGGCTGCAGTGGCCAGAGCTGAGCTGATATGAAGCCAGGAGCCAGGAGCCAGGAGCTTCTTCCAGGTCTCTCACACGGATGCAGGGCCCAAGGACTTGGGCCATCTTCTACTGCTTTCCCAGGCCATAGCAGAGAGCTGGATTGGAAGACTAGCAGCTAGGACTCGAACTGGTGCCCAAATGAGATTCTGGCGCTGCAGGTGGAGGCTCAGGCTACTGTGCCACAGCGCCGCCCCCTAAATTTATCTTTTGCTTCCATTTTCCATGAACTTTTTGAAGTACCTGCGTAATGACTTCCCAAGGTCTCCGCAGAGCAGTGCAGCCTTTGAATACGATCCCCAGGTGCGTCTTCCTTTGCTCGCTTTCTCTCTCCCTCCGTCATCATTCATCTTTCTCATCATTTCTTCCTGGTTTTTACCCTGTTTTGTTTTGTGGGTTTTGTAAACCTCAAGTCTCTCTTAGAGCAGGCTAGGACCATTACTACATAAATTAGTACTGAATTTACAATGTAAATTTCCTGGATTTTGACTCTATAATCTTGTCTCAGGGTATCGTTTGGTTCTTTAACTAGTAGTTTTATCTCGTGCAGGCAGTACCTTCCTGCTCTTCCCTCTCCGGGGACACCAATCAGAATTCAGGGTCGTTTTCTCCTCCCTGCGCAGTGTATTTCCCCGCGTTGTTTCCGACCAGGTTCCAGGCTTTCCTCAGGGACCTCCTGATACTTGGCCTCCCTGCACCGATCACAAGCAGAGCAGTGAGGAGCTGCGTGGGGACACGGGGCGCGTTGACCTGAGAGGCCACTGACAGGCCACTCCTCGTGGCGGGATCTCCAGGTTTCTCTTCTGTGTGCTCATGCCAGAAAGTCTTCCCTCACTGTCCAGGCTGCTGGGGCAACTACTGGGCGCTGAGTTGTGGAGGGCTGGGCCCCCATCCCACAGGCGGACCCAGCAGGCGACCTGTGCACCCGGATCAGGGCACCGTGGTGCCCTGTAGCCCGGCCCACGGGCCCTCAGCGGAGGGGGCCACCTTTCTCGGAGTGCTCTGTTATACACGCCCAGAGCCTGGGGAGAGGACTGTCTCTGAGCAAGAGGATCTAGGGATCTGGTTCCTTCTCACATGACTTCCACCGAATCCTCGTGTCATCTGCCTTCCCTGTGCCTGATCCAAAGGGGCCTGTTGGCGCCACACCGGCCTCCCATGTGAGCGCGTGAGCGCTGGGTCTAGTCCCCGCTGCTCTGCTTCCAGTCCAGCTCCCTGCCAACACACCTGGGAAGGCAGAGGAAGACGAGGGCTTGGGCCCCTGCACCCATGTGGGAGAGCCCGATGCAGCTCCAGGCTCCTGGCTTCCGCCTGACCCAGCCGCAGCTCCTGCGAGCTTTTGGAGACTGAGCAGCAGGTGGACGATCTCCCTGTCTCTCCCGCTCTCTCTGTAGCTCTACCTTTCAGATAAAGCAATAAATCCTTACAAACAAGACAGAGGGACCTGTTGGTGCCACCTGGTAAACCTCTGGGGGCCTCTCCAGGGTGGCTTCCTGACGCTGACTTCAGTTCTGGCCCCCACTCGGTCGGCTCGGCAGCCCCCAGGCCTTTGTGGGTGCCATCATTGTCCGCTTCCCGCGTGTCCCCACGCGGTGGGCTTCTGTCCTTGGGAACAGTCTCAGCCACTCTCTGCCTGTGTGTCGGAGGAAGAAATGCTAGATATATTTCTTCAGTCGCCTGATAACCAGTGTTTCCTCACCTAACTCGGCAATGCAGCTCATTCTTCTTGCTGGTTTTGAGCCGTCATCAGTGATGTGCCTTCTTGGACTTGCTTTTCCATCTATGAAACAGAGTATTTGCTGTGACCTCGCCTTAAAGCGGTGCAGCTCCGCTGAGTTACCCCAGGGGTGTACAGCCAGCAGCCAGCTGTCCACGCGCACCCTGGCACAGGTGCACAGGTGGTGGGAAAGTCCTCCAGGGTCAGCCGCAATGCACAGGCAGGACTTCGGCATCTCACACCTGTTTCCAGATCAACAGCTTAGCCCAAGCCTCAGCCTGTGAGGACAAAGTCCTCGCCGACAGTCAGGTGTCCTTAATCCGTGCGAGAGGGCAGCAGCTGGCCCCGACCTGGAGCCAGAGGACCGAGGTCTGCGTTGGAACTGTCTGGAGGTCCATTGCTCCCTCCACTTCCTTTCCGCCTTTCCCCCTTGTCCTTCGAAGCGAAACACTTTGCTCTCGTCCCCCGAGCAGCCACCAGGCTCCTCTCTGGCTTGCGTTTTCCTGCCCAGCCCACCTCCCCTTCCTGGCTCAGTCTGAGATCCCCTGGCAGTAGCTTTGCTGTGGAGCCCAGCAGGGGACGTGCGGGCCTCTCCTGAGCTAGGCCAAGAGAGTCAGGCCCGCTGCAGGGAGGGGGCAAGGTTTCCCCTAGAAGGAAGGGGCCCAGGAGAGCACGCTGCCCGCATTGAACACTCCCTGAGCGGGTGGCAGACCCTCCTCCAGAGAAACCCCCTGACTCTGGCAGCAGACTGGCGTCTCTCCCGCTTCCCGCCACCCGCCACCTCCTGGCTCTGAAGACAGGCAGAGTAGAAGCATCAGGGCAAAGGGGGTCCACTTCCGGGAATGAATCCAGGTGGACCCCCAGGTCCCGGGGGTGGGATGTATCCACCGAGGGGTGGCTCCGGCCCCTCCACTCAGGTCCCTGGCCGTGGTGAAGGAGCGCAGAGGGCTGGTGGCAGTGGAGCGCGTGTAGAGATGGGGGCAGGGCAGCCACAGGTGGTTCAACAGGAAGTGGCCTCAGGCCCAGGACGGGGCAGGAGGGAGATCGGAGGCCTGGCTGGCGAGTCCTATCGTAACCGAATGCTGACGCGTTTGGGGACGGGGCTGTCCACACAGTGCTGCGTGACCTTAGGCGTCCTTGGCTGTCAGTGCGGGGGACTGCGAAGGGCGTGTCTTCTGCCTGACCAGGCTGGTGGGCGAGCTGAGTTCTACCTCCGCTGCTGTGGCTTCCTCTGCAGCCCCTCCTCACCAGAAGGAAGGGTGGGCCGGGTGCTCCACCTGTGCCCCGCCCTGCCTGCTCCCCACTGGTCTGCAATGTGGGGATAAGGATAAAGCGCCAGATCCTGCCATGGGTTTCAAGCAGGACGGTGCCCAGGATGCTGTTGCGTGGTTCCCGTTAGGCGTGGCCAGAGAGAGGAGCCGAGGGCCCAGGGTCGTGCAGATGCTGGGGAGATGATGCGCGGAGAAACGGGGCGGGGGGGCATCCATTTCTCAGGGGTGAGAAGAGCCTGAGCCTCGGCTGCTGTGTTCGCCTGGGGTGTCCGCGTGGTGTCCCCTCCACCCCTCCCTTCAGAGAGAATGCCGTGGGGTCCTCCATGCTGGCCTGCACTACCCAGGGGAGCACAGACCCTGGGGAGAGGCCAGGCTCGTGCTTTGCTCCTGGGTGCTGGGTGCTGGGTGCTGTTTGGGCTGGTGCACAGGTTCTGCCGTAGGCGGGTGGAGAGGGGCCCGGGAGCTGTCGTGGGTGCTGGGCAGGGTGGAAGGCGTGGACAGCGTGGCCTGGGGAGGGAGGAAGGCTGTGATGCAGGGAAGGAGTGCAGGATGGGAAGTGATCCCTGAGGAGATGGGGGTGGGGTATAGGTGGGGGCGGGGGAGAGAGCAGCTCTGGCTTGTGGGCTCTGAGGACAAGGTTGGGCGCAGGGGTGGAAGCGGTGAGTGGCAGCAGCCCTGCCCTCTCCCTTCTGCTGGGAATGCTGTCTTTCCAGACAGGCCTCTTCCCCCAGAACCACCCGGCTTTGATGTCAGGGAGGGCCTGGTGTGGAGGCACTCAGGGGTCTGCTCCAGGGGCCCACCTGGGAGCAGGAAGGGTGGCTCCCCACCCTGCAGCCTCACACGCTGGGAGGCACAGAACACCAGGGCCCCTCCCCCCAGCCGGCAGCCATCTCCCCACACACAACGGAGGGTGTTTGTGGCAGGTGCACTGGTTAGGAACCCAGTTCAGTGCCCCACTCTCCCCCCTTCTATGCCTTTGAGCAAGCGGCTCCATTTGCAAGCAGGGAGGAGGGAGGATCTGTCTCAGAGGCTGTGTGATGGCACTGGGGGACCTCACTGTGCCTGGACTCAGGAACGTGAAGAGATGACAGCTGCATCCCAGCGCCCTCTCCTGGAGGCGGGAGCCAGGCTGTGCTGGTGCGTGTGTGCACACAAGGGCGGTCTCCACGGGAGTCTCTCTCTGCACAGGCCCCTCGGTTGTGCAAGCCTGTCTGAACTGGGCGAGCCGATCCCTGCCCCGTAGCACCCTCAGCCCTGAGGCCCAGGCTCCGATGCTGACTGCTGCCTGTCTGCTTCCCCACAGACCTGCGCAGGATGACGGCCGGCTTCATGGGCATGGCAGTGGCCATCATCCTCTTCGGCTGGATCATCGGTGTGCTGGGCTGCTGCTGGGACCGAGGCCTTATGCAGTATGTCGCAGGGCTCCTCTTCCTCATGGGAGGTAAGGCCTCGGGTTTGCAGGGCTGAGGTGGGGTGGGAAAGGCCGGGAGAAGGGCACAGCAGATGGACCATGGCGTGGCTGGGCTCTCTCGAACATCCTCTGAGTCCCTCTGAGCTCCTGCCACTGTCCCAGCTGTTGGGGATGCAGACCTGGGGGGGGAGGGGTCTGACTGCCCTGTACGGAAGAGAGACGCTTGTCAGAATGGTGCTGGGCCTGCATTCTGGCAGATGGAGATCACAAACCCAGACAGTGCCCACGCGATGCAGGAAGGTGGTGCAGTCTGCACCGGGACTCCTGCAAAAGCCTAACCCTCACCCTTGACTTAGGGGCCCTAATGCCTCTCTTGTTTCAGCTAAGGCATTGCAAGAACAAAGACGATGGCACAGGGCTCTGCCGCCCTCCCTCCCTCTGCTCCTGCCGATGCGCGGAGCCAATCCAGGGTCCCCTCAGGGGGGTTGTCTGTCAGGAGGAGAACAACGTGGGACAGAAGTAGAGCAGGGCTGGGCCTATTTGTGCCTCCGCTTTGCCAAAGAGCAGAAGTGTGCTTTTGGTCTCCCGGCTGTGGTCTCAGTCCAGAGCTGTCCATCACAGCCTGGTCCAACAGGGGATGGTAGATGTGAGAGTGAATTTTGTGGAGTGAGGTGGAAGGGGAATTGGGCTTGGGCAGAGTGGGTCAGAGATATTTATGAACCGTACATGGGGAAGCAAGTGTCAGTGTGCCTGCCGGCCCCAGGGCGAACGCCCACCTCGGGTCGCTTTTGTGTGTGCTGGGCTCCGGGCTGCTGAGCAGAGGAGGGAGGTGGAGTGGGCCGTGCCGACTCTTGGCCTGCCGGTGAAGCTGGGCAAAGAGAAGCTTGTTGCTCTGGGTGCACAGAGGGCCCTGGGGCACCAGCGAGCTCTGGGTGGAGGAGGAGGGTCAGGCTGGGCTGGAAGACTTCCCTGGAAGCACAGCCTCTCTGTTCCGGAGATAGGCGTGGGCTTTCCACGGCGCCGTCACCCAGGCCCGCCACGTGCCGCCCTCAGAGAGTCAGGCTGTCCCCTGCCAGAGCTGCCTCCCTTGTGATGGCACAGGCTGTGGGGGAGGCATGGCACTGTGGGGACGCCCTGGCAGTTCTCCGGGACCAGCCTTGCTCACCTGCGCCCCCCTGGGGCCTCCCGCGAAGCCAGGCATCAAACCCGCCGCAGGATCTCGCGCTCCATTCCAGCCCCTGAATCCTTTCTCTGCCCCGCGGAGCCCTGCAGACTGCGCAGAGATAAAAGTGAAGCAGCGATTGTAGTGAGGGCTCTAAGACTCCTGGAAACACAGACGGCCCCAGCCCCACGCAGCTTTCCCAGGGCTCGAGAGAGGTCTCCCGGGAGTCCACGGCAAGCTGAGCAAACAGGCCTTGGGCAGAGCAGGAGTCTGGGGGCCTCCAGCGCCTCCCTTTCATCCCACCTCCTTCCTGCCATTCGTGGCTCCTGGGCACGTTCTCCACTCCACCCCTCTTCAGGCCCAGGCGCTGAGGCCCGGGACCTTCCGGCTCGGTACCCACTTCCCTGCGGAAAGCTTGGATCGTCTTCCAGAAGGAAAGAGAGAATGGGACTGGCTGCTTCGTTTTTCTGGCCAGGCCACACACAGCTGACCAGACAACAGTCAGGCCGAAGTTGAGTGACAGTGGCTAGGCCAACAGCTGTGACCAAGCTGGGGTCAGTGGGTCACCTTCCACCCGCCGGAGACCTTGGGTGGACTCGCTCCCAGGGAGACGACGGGGCCGACAGTGAAGGGCAGAGAGGTGTCTGGAGTCCTGCCTTCTTTTTTTAAAAAAAAAATGTTTATTTCAGAGCTACATAGAGAGAGGAGAGGCTGAGAGAGAGAGAGAGAGGTCTTCCATGCACTGGTTCACTCCCCAGATGGCCGCAATGGCAAGCTGTGCTGATCCGAAGCCAGGAGCCAGGAGATTCTTCCCGGTCTCCCGTGCAGGTGCAGGGGCCCGAGGACGTGGGCCATCCTCGACTGCCGTCCCAGGCTGTAGTGGAGAGCTGGTTGGGAAGAGTATCTGCCGGCGCTCGACTGACGCCCATGTGGGATGCTGGTGCTGCAGGCGGAGGCTTAGCCTATACAGCCCAGCCTTGGTTTTCTCTCTCTTTCTTAACCCTGGGCTTTGTAGGACTGTCTCCCAAAGCCTCATGCGGCAAGACACGGAGCAGTGTTGCAACGGGGCCTCGGTCACTGCTGTGAGGGCAGAGCCTGGACGTGCACTCATTGTTTTTTCCTAATTGTCAAGACCATACTCTAGGATAAGGTGTTACCATCAAGAGGAGCTCTGGGGAAGCCGCCACTCTGAGAGCTGGGTCTGACCGGGTGCCATCCAGATGGGAGCAAACTCATCTCCTCCGGGGGCCGTGCAGCCCCCTCCACCTGGGAGCTCTGTTCTCTGTGTTCCCGGCTAAAGCTGGGTCCTGCAGGGGGCTGGGCAGGAAGAGGGGTCCACGTACCTGGTGGGTGCCCGTGGGCCAGGCCCCAGCAGAAGGGGCTGGAGGGCAGCGGAGCTCCTTGCTGATCCCTAGCCTGCGGGGCTTTTTTGGAAGACGAAGCTTGGGGGTGATGAGAGCACACCCTCATGCTCCAGTTAGAGTCCTTTCCACCTGGGCCAGACACCGCCTCGGGAGTGCAGGAGCCCAGGGCAGACCCGTGAGCTTGGTTTAGTTAGGAGCTAGGAAGGAAGCTGTCCTTCCCTGGTCCCTGCTCAGCAGAGGGTTGAGGTGCCAACCCAGACTCCCCTGTGTCAAAGAGACGTCTCAACACCACCCTCCCACAGCCTCACTGCTCCCTGCTGTCTTGGGATCAGACTCCTGGGGTCGGCCACCCGAGAGCCACTTCCTGGACGCAGCAAAGCCGTCACTCACTGGAACCCCAGCTATTTCCTGCAAGGTGCCACCAAAAGGCCCCAATGCCTCGTCGTCTCCCAGGCTGGGGACCTCAGGGGTCTGCAGCTGGGCCCACACAGGTCACTGGCTGCACACAGGATGAGCCAGCGGGCAGCACCAGCAGCATCGTCTGGAGCAGGCCAGGCCTGGGTGGGCCAGGCAGGCAGCGGGGATGAGGAGGGCACGTTTCCTGTCAAGAGTCTGAAGACAGAGCTACAGGTGACTTCAGAGGAAGCCACCAGGGCCGGAATAAACACGGGAGAGTTCCACTCTCACCTCTCTGTCCCCAAAGGAGGAGAAGTGGCC
Source organism: Sylvilagus bachmani (assembly GCA_015711505.1). Taxonomy (NCBI): domain Eukaryota; kingdom Metazoa; phylum Chordata; class Mammalia; order Lagomorpha; family Leporidae; genus Sylvilagus; species Sylvilagus bachmani. The sequence continues at coordinate 2,507,303 of CM027399.1, forward strand.
TGCACGCGCGCACCCCGTTCCAGATTCCACCATTTCCAGGTTAAAGAGAGGGCGTCCTGCACCCTGTGAGACAGCTGACAGCAAAGGGTGGAATGAGCGCTCCACACAGAGGAGGTGCTCCATTAAGTAGGGCAGCTTGGTCGGCCAGGAGGCTGGGGGCGGCGGGTGGGATCCAGCTTCCTTTTTGTCAAGGCCTCCGGGGGGATCTGGCCCAGACTGGCACGGCACCATGTGGGTGCCAGCAGCTGTCTTGATGCATCATCGTTGGTGTTCAGAAGCTCAGGAACAAGATGACACACAGCAAAGACTGCATGGCGAGGGACGTGCCTCGGAGCCACGCGTGGGCACGGACCTCCAAGAAGAGCACGGGCCTGCACGTCAGGATCCCTCTGGCACATGCTCCCACCCTCAAGAGAAGACGCCTATCAGTCACACTCAAGGCCACGGTTCCACCATCCTCCCTCTAGGCTCACGCTGGAGCCCCCGCTGGCTGGCTCGACTTCACCCTTCACAGAACAGATGCGCGATTTTTAAAAGCTGGGAATCATGGGTAGCACTCGCCGGCTCTCAAATGGACTTCCAACAAAAGCCAAACCCCAGACCCTTCAGAAGCCCTGCGTGCTCCGCTCGCTCACTTCTGTCCCTCCCCCATGCCGGCCCTCTGTCCTGCGACACACGTGGTTCCCCTTCAAGGCCCTGGAGCGGGCTGGTCGCTGTGCAGAGCTTTCTCTGAAATGTCCCGAGACTGGCTCCTCAGCAGCATCCACTTCCTGGCAGGTATAGAATTTGTGGAAGCCTGCTTAGCCAAGGCTGGCCAGCGGGAGGGCATTTGACGTGTGTGTGTGTGTGTGTGTGTGTGTTCTCTCTCTCTCTCTCTCTCTCTCTCTCTCGATGCTATTTCTGAGAACAGTTTTCAGTGACCAGAAAAGCTGATAGTAAGGAGGATCCCCACGTTATCCTCTGAGCCAGCGCACAGTTTTTCTTATTACGATACCTTATTATGAATTACAGTCTATAGTGTCAGAGTCCTCTGGGTTTTTTTTTTTTTTTAAGATTTATTTATTTATTTAAAAGGTGGAGTTACAGAGAGAGGGAAGTAGAGAGATCTTCCATCTGCCAGTTCACTTCCAAAATGCTGCAATGACCAAGGCTGGCCAGGTGGCCAGGTTGATCCAGGAGCCGCCTGCAGGTCTCCCACGTGGGAGCCGTGCTTGGACCATGCTGCATTGCTTTCCCAGGTGCATTAGCAGGGAGCTGGATGGGAAGTGGAGCAGCCGGGACTCCAACTGGTGCCGATAAGGGATGCAGTAATGCAGGTAGCAGCTTTCCCCACGACGCCGTGTTGCCAGCCCCAAGTCGCTGTCCTTCTCTGTTCTAGGACCCCATCCAGAGGACCGCACTGCGCTCAGTTCTCCTCCTGGGCTCCTGTGGGCTGTGTCAGTTTCTCACGCGTGCCTTGTTTCTGATGGCCTTGGCAGTTTTCCCCAGTTCCGGGCAGGCATATTGGAGGCCACTCTGTTGGAACTCGTCTGGTGTTTTCTGGTGATTAGATTGGGTTATGGGTTTGGGAGGGGGCTCACAGAGGTCAGGTGCCGTTCTGTCATATTGTTTCATCGTGATTTATGAGTGTGGATGCTGACCTGTCCTCCGGTGCGAAGCCGTGTTTGTCATATTTTCCCGTTTCCGCACTGTGCTCTTTGTGGGGAAGGCACCGCAGGCAGCCCTTGCTGGGGACCAGGATGGGCTGAGTATCTGCAAGACTGGTTTGGGATTAGTCTACGTGGGAGATTTCTCTTTTCTCTCCCATTCATTATTTTGTTCAGCAGCTTATTTATGTCAGTGTAGATGCGGGCATATTTTGCATTTGGCATTAAATCCAATACTGCTTTATTCGCTGGCTTCTCTTTGTTCAGCTTTGGTCCTTGGGAGCTCTTTGAGCAGGCTCCATGCCCTGTGGCAAACCCCCATCGGTGCAGGGGTTCCGTTCCCACTTCTGTTCGGTCTTCAAACGCTTGGTTTGGGGACTGCCTCGTGCTGCAGGCTCATCTTAATGCGTTTTCGGCCTCAGTCCTGGGAGCAGCCATTTCTCCAAGGAGCCCTGTTTGTTGCTGGTTGGAGAATGGTAGCAGAAACCAGGATCCGGGTAGTATCTCCCATGTTCCTAACGTTGGGTGTCTGCTGATTGTCTAGTGAGCACAGAACCTTGTCTGCTCTCACTAATTTATTACGGAGTCGGGAATGGGGTCTGCACTGCACACACCATAAGAGTGAACCACGCGCACCAGAGGTTTTGTTCTTGTCTTGACAGAGCGGTGATTCTTCAAGAATGTGTCCGAACTTATTTTCCGTCCCTGTTCTAATCATCTCCCCTTCTGTGGGCTTCCTTATCCCTTTGATACCTTTATTTAAACACCTGAGTTCTTTCTGCTTCTATGATAAAATCTCAGGCCCTGCTTTAGAAGTAGGATAGGGGTTGTATATGAATGGACGGAGCGCTTTCTGTCCTCAGCTGGACCCACAGAGAATCAGACATGGAACGGACTTCAGGCACCACCCGCTGGGCCTCCCTGTGCTCCCGGTCCCTGTGGTCATGTCAGGCTGTGCTAGGTCGCCCATGTAGTAGGCGGTGATGCTGGGGCTGGCGCCTGGCCCGAGACCCAAGCCTGGTCTGTGCGTCGCGTCCTGTGGCCTTGCTCTCGGCGCCCTGGCCGCTCGCTGCCGCCCACGCTGCCGCGGCTCGGGCCGGGCTGCTGAGGAGCTGTCAGCGTCGTCGTTCTCTCTGCTGCCCTCCCTCCCCAGAGCACAGAGGGGCACAGAAAGGAGGTGGTGACGGACTGATGGCATGGGTGTGATGAGCAGAGGAAACCGTCCGAGTTCCTTTTTCTACCACCTGTGGTCATGTGGCCTTTGTGCCTCCCCAGTCAGTCCGGAGAATGAAGAGAATGCCCCAGAGCCGCCCAGGCTCTTACGTTTGAGCAATGGCAGTGACTTGCAAACCAATGATGTCAAATGCTTGGCATCTGAACTCACTCCACCAAGCTCCCCAAGACAGCGCAGCTGTCGGATGGGCTGCAGACACGCTCTTCTGGTAGACAAACCCCCTGATAAAGGCCTACCAACCTGGAAACCCCGAGTGTAAAGCGAAACGTACAAGACAATAGGTGTCTTTCCTGGAGGACTGTTCGGGGGCAGGATTCTAGGGACTCCTACAAAGTAAACCAGCGCACAGGTTTCCTTATCAGCCCTCCCTGTCCAGCCTCAACCCCACTGTTACTTCCGCCCCTGCCCTACTTAGAAACACGGCTGCCACTGTGTTTCTGTAGGCCAGGAGGCCCTAGGCCCTAAATGTGATTACTCAAGGTCATGACTTATGGGTCAGACAGGGAGACATGGGTCAAAGGGCCACATACTGTGTGTTCTGGGGGAGGGAGAATGAGTCCAGTAAGCCAGAGTCTGCATGATGCAAAGTTTACAGCAAACCTTCAGTAAACCATAGCAACTACTATGGCTTGTATACTCTAGGTGAAGTCCCTGCTAATGGGCGGAGACATGTTGATAGTCTATTATGGCCAACCATGGACAACTTGGCGTAGAAACAATCGGATGATCCTGCTAGTCCGCTGTGTTTCTATGTGGGATTTCACTAAAACATCGTAACTACGCTCCTGACCTTCTGTCTTAACAATCTTTCTTTCGGGAAGTCCTGAGTGGAGATTCACAACCACTGTGTGCCCTGGAGCGTGTTTTGCCCCCTGGAAGGTGCATATTTGACTGTTTGTTAGCATTTTATGAAACAAATCCTGGAGGGATGGATGATGTCGTAAAAGACATTTAGGGAAGTTGACACATTGTCAGAAGGATTGGGAGACACCACCCAGGCTCACCTAATGGCCAGCGAGGGTCAGGGTCCAGCAGTCCAGCAGCCCAGGCAGCAAGAGGGTTTCATTTTCAGCATGAAGTTAGAATAGACCCAAAGGAGACCCACCCCTACCACCCAAACAGATCTGGCCTTGTTAGAGACGTGGGCCCAGAGATGCCAGAAAGCCCCCTGACCTGACCTTCCGATGTTCAACAAGTTGACGGCGTCATATTCCGTGAGAGGAGGTGCTTTGCCGTTGAACTCCCAGATGGCAATGCTATGACACAGCAGACCCTGGAAGGAGATGACAAGAGGGTGGCTGGTGAAGCACACGACAGCCTCTGTGGGCGGGGCTCCTCCGTCTCTTGGACATCCCCGTGAACACTTGCCCCAGGGCCACCTTCTGTCCCCTGCCTCCTGGCCAGTGGCTCTCCTTGTTCGGGAGCTGAGTCACCCCGCTCCAGGAGGGGGTTCTGGTCGTATCCTGGAGAACCAGCCCAGGCCCGGGAGCCTTGGACTAGCCATGTGGCATTCGGAGAGCTACCTCCTGCCTCTCACGCCTTGCTTCCATTCTCCCCTCAATTAGAGAGCTAAAAATAGGACCCAATTCAAGCAGAACTGTGAGAGCTACAGAGTTAACTCATGCGGAGAGCTCACGGTAATGCCTGGCATTGTTCTCTGTAAATTTTCAGATGTTATTAATTTAGCTACTGAGATATTTCTTTTCTTAATCACCACTTTCAATGTCACTGCTCTCAGGAGCCTCCGACATCAGTGGCAACAGCGCATAAACACCATACACTCATGGGGATGAGACAGAGGTGCTCAGACAAATAACATCCCTGGGCAATCACTACTCATTCACTCGTTCACTCACTTCATTCATTCATTCACTCAATCAATACTGGTTGCTGTGTGTCAGACACTGGTGAAGCACCTGGGACACATGAGGATTAAAGTCCTTGTGAAACTTACATTCTAGTTTGACAGAGAGAGAGAGCAAGCACCATAAATCTACAGCACATGTTGGGTGACAACGACTATGGAGAAAAATGAACCGGGAAAGAGAGGGTGATGGGGGCGTCATTGTAGATGACAGGGCAGCAAGGACAGCCCCTCAGTGGTGACATTCTAGGTAGGGAGGTCGTCTGCCTCTAGGCAGGTGGTCGGCCTCATGAGCCTAGGGCAGGCTCATGCCGTGCACAAGGAGCAGCGAGCACAGAGACCTGGGGGGAGGCGTTTGCTGGGTCTACAGAAGTGGTGGTGGGAGCAGAGTGAGATGCGGCTGACAGAAGGTGGGCAGATCGTGAAGGGCCTTGGAGGCAACGGTCAGGGGCATCCGTCCCGGTCCATTTCGTAGATTGCTCTGCGGTTCTTCCCTGAGCAATCACTGATTTTGTGAGGCTTGCATCCGGCCACCTTCCGGAGTACCTACAGCTGGAGCTTCTACAGGCTGCCACGCCCAGGGAGTGGGGTCCTGTGTCCATGCCCGGGGTGACTGGATCAAGGTTGGGGGCTGTCACATGTGCCCTGAGGTATTACAGTGCCACACACCCAGGAGCATCCCTCCCCTCCAACCAGGGCCAGCTACGTAATTAATTGCAAAATGAAAACTCAGGATTTCTTGTCAAACAGTCCTAAGAATTGCAAGATGGCAACAGCAGACATTAAAGCGAGCGGGCGCCTGGCCAGACCCCAAGCCCATGAAGCAGCTCTGCTTCCAGCACGGTCCCACACTGCGCCCTGACCCAGGACGCTGCAGCCTGTGCCGCAGGGGTGACTCTTGGAGATCTCTCCCTGCTCTGGCTGCAGCTCCCCTCCCCTAACTCAGGCCCAGGCTGCTGTCATTTATGGCATTGTTCTCCACAACTCTTTAGATGTTACTCTTTCAACTACTGGGATACTTGTTTATTAAACAGCCAGCTTCAGCGTCACTGTGCTCTATACCCCTTGTCTATGATGATGGATGTTCTCCCAGTGTGCAGAGTGGACTACCCAGACGCTGCAGACTCAACCCTCAAGAAGACAAGGCGGAGCCAATTGCTCACTGTGGTACGGGAGAACGCCGTCTGGCAAAGCCTTAGCAGCGTCTCAGAGGAAGGGAGCAGGACCAGAATTGACTGAGGGTGGGAAGTGTTAAGACCACTGTTTCCACATGGGTGTTTGATTACTGCTGGGTAAAAATAATGGCATCAATTGGGCGAGAGCTCCAGTGGCAGCCAGAATTGGAGCAAGGCAGAGTGAGGATTTTTTGAGGCAAGGGATTGGAAGATTCTTGGAGGGCACGCTGTCTGTTGGTGGAGCCATTGGTGCACCTGTAGTGAACACTCAAACGTCAAGGGCACGCTGTCTGTTGGTGGAACAATCAGTGCACCTGTAGTGAACACTCAAACTTGGAGGGCACTCTGTTGGTGGAACCATCGGTGCACCTGTAGTGAACACTCAAACGTCAAGGGCACGCTGTCTGTTGGTGGAACAATCAGTGCACCTGTAGTGAACACTCAAACTTGGAGGGCACTCTGTTGGTGGAACCATCGGTGCACCTGTAGTGAACACTCAAACTTGGAGGGCACGCTGTCTGTTGGTGGAACCATCGGTGCACCTGTAGTGAACAATCCAACCACTGCGCGAGCAGAGAGACAGCAGAACAGCGAAGTCGTGTTCATGCAGACAGTGAGGCCTAGTTTAGGTTCCCAGGGTCCAGGCTGAGGACGACTTCGCCCTCTCTTCTCGTGTAGGGCACGTGGTTTCCTGACGGCCGTCCCAGCTGGCCTGCCTTCTCCAGTGCAGACTAGTCTGAATTGTCTTAGGTCTCCTCTTCTCAGCACCCACAGACCCTGACTTCCCTTGGGTAGAACGAACCGCACCACGGCACTGGTTCAGCGTCTGTGCGATGCTCCCATACCGCGGGCTGTCCCCAAGCCAGGGCGGTGTGGGGCAAGGGCAGGTGGAAGGGGCCGCGAGCAGGGTGGCTGTGAGACTGCCTCCATGGCTGGGCGATGGTTGAGAAAGAACTCGTTCCTCCACCACGCCTTTCAGTGGAAATAGAATGTGGTGGTGACTCTCCAGTGCTTGATCGCCATGGAAACTCGGGTAATTTCTGAGACAGCTTCAAAAGCCTCCCTCCCGTGGCCCTTCTGGGTTATTCTGACAGAATTCCAAGCTTCCGAGAGAGAGAACTTGCCAGGAAGCCCTGGACCTTAAGTCGCAAAGCAAAGAAGAATGCTGGTTTCCAAGCAATTGGAGAGAACCACCCGCCCCGTTGGCTGAGAAGCTGCTCCCAGATGCAAGAGGGGGAGGAGCAGGTGTGAGTGCGGAGAGACTCCCTTTCCCCTGTGCCCTGGCAGCGGGAGGTGATGGTGGTGAGCAAGCTGAGAGTGGGTGGGTTAAGATCATTTGGGGAGGCTCCAATACCACCAGACCCAAAGAGGCCTGGGAGGAGGGCGTCTCCACCCTCTCGAGTCCCGTTGTCACTCCTACTGCTTGAACAACTGTGGTGCGCTGCCTCTCTGGGGTCTCAAAGTTAAGACTGAGACCAGGGCAGACCAGAACAGGTCAGACGTAAGGGCCCCCTGCAATAGGCTGAGAGCACGTTGTTAGCAGGCACGTTGGAGAGCGCAAACACGAGTGGGGGGCCAGCTCCTTGTGGGCGCCAGAGATCTGGAGAACTGGCCCATGTGAGGGAGCTGGAGAGCAGGGCCTGGGGAGACAGCTGCTGCGTGCACAGCCAGGCCCACCTTGGGCCCAGGGCAGCGCCTCTACCCCACTGTGGATGAGATGGGGGAAACCTGGAAGTGTGACCCTGCACAGGGCCCTCCAAGCCTGGAGCGGGGTGGCTGTGGCGATGGGGTTCAGGGCATCCGTGGAGAGGGTTTGTGAGCGTGGCCCTGGAGGCGTACAGTGAGCCTATCCGGGAGGGCACGCCACATCATCCCACCAGAGGGTGGGCCCCGGGGGCGAGTGTGTGCTGACTTGCATCTCATCGCCACGTCTGCGAGATGATTGGAGGACAAGACGCTGTGCAGGGCTGCCGTACCTTCCCCAGTCCTGCCCCCAGACACGCTTTCCTGTGCAGAGATCCTGCCTCACATGGTCCTTGTCTTGACTCGGGGTTTCGAACAGGCGCTCGCCCTCTGTCAGTACTGTTGAAAGGTCAAGAGTGTTCAAGATGTGCTTATGGGCCGGTGCCGTGGCTCAACAGGCTAATCCTCCGCCTTGCGGCGCTGGCACACCGGGTTCTAGTCCCGGTCAGAGCGCCAGATTCTGTCCCGGTTGCCCCTCTTCCAGTCCAGCTCTCTGCTGTGGCCCGGGAGGGCAGTGGAGGATGGCCCAAGTGCTTGGGCCCTGCACCCCATGGGAGACCAGGAGAAGCATCTAGCACCTGGCTCCTGCGATCGGATGAGCGCGGTGCGCCGGTCGCAGCGCGCTGGCCGCGGCGGCCATTGGAGGGTGAACCAACGGCAAAAGGAAGACCTTTCTCTCTCTCTCTCTCTCTCTCTCACTGTCCACTCTGCCTGTCAAAAATTAAAAAAAAAAATAAGATGTGTTTATGGAAGACGAGGGCCATGCCCGCTTTGATGAGCCAGTGGAACCTGCCCAGTGCTCGCGATGCATTCAGTGGATGGTCATTGAGTGTCCTGGGTGCTTTGTGCTCCATCCCTGCCTTGAACTTGCCGTCCTCTCTCTAAAGAGGAAGTAAACACCTAGACCACTTCATGTGATAGAGTAGCTGTTTTTCTTTCCATGACTGATACATTTCAATGCAAAATATGAAAAAGAGTTCTGTGTACCTTCTACAGCGAGGAGGACTTTATCAGCTACCCATCCAACACTCTGTGGAAAGGAGAATGCTGGTCTCCCAAAAAGAATGGAAAGGGAGTCATTTATGATCTGGGCGACAGCTCACAGTTCCCAGAGGTTGAGAAGGAGGTGGGGGTCTTATGTGACCTTCCAATCCCCGTGGGGGGCAGAGGGAGGAGAAGGTAGGCGGAGCGGCTGCGCGGGCCAGTGGCAGGCTCTGACCGGTGTTATTTCCCGTCAGTTCCCAAGCAGCCCTCTAAGGCCGGCATGGACACCCTAATTTTGTAGACAACCAGCTAGATCCAGAGAGCCATGAAACAAGCTTAGAGTCGTGCAGTTAAGTAAATGACAGCACCTTAATCCCAAGTCTGCAGGCTAATCCCACCTTCTCTGCTGTGTTCCTGGGGCACTGGGAAGAGAAGGAGTCTGGGAGGCCGCCCAGGGTGGAGAGCCAGACCTGGGCACGTGGCGGGCGATTCAGACACAGGCTTGCTTACGTGCACTCGCTCACACGCACGAGCCGTGGGAGCCTCCCCTGCTCCCACCTGCAAGGAGCAGGGAGACCCCCGCGTGGGGTGGGGGATGAGCATGGCACACGGAGCCGCTTGTACACCCACAGCAAGTCATCCAGGGGCAGACGCTGAGTCTGAATTCTGTAAGCTTGGGCAGGTGTGTCCTTTAGAAACGTCAGAGTCTCTACCTCTAAGTTGTGTCTGCCTTGGAAGCTGGTTGTGCGGATTAAGTGAGTTGATGTGTAAAATGCTCAGGACGGTGCCTGGTCCAGTGAGCACGTATTCTCTTACTCCGGGGCTCTCGCCTGCTTTGCCATTCCTGGTCCTCGTTTACGTGCCTTGTCCAAGGTCACGTAGCTCTCAGAGCCAGGATTCGAGTTCAAGTCGTTTGGCTCTGAAGCCTGAGTCTGTAGTTACCGTGCAGCACCATCTCCCAAGTAATAATTATTGTCGTATTTAGGACCCTCCACCACCTCCTGACCTGACGGGGTACGAGACAGACGTCCCTGCAGACGGCCCATTCATCTGGGCGACGAGGGTGGCATCCCTGTGTCAGAAAGGAGAAGGCCGACTGTGTTCGTGGAACATCCCTTAGAGAGAAGGGATCGTGGTGTCTTTGGAGGTCTTACAATTTGACGTGTTCTGACACAAAGGTGTATCGTGGGGAAAGGGCGTCGTCCTATCTTACAGCCGTGGTGCCGCCACCCTTCGTCTATTAGAATCCGCTCGCTGCTGGCCACTCTGAGGAAACTGGCCTCGTGGAGACCTGCTCACTGCTGGCCGATTCTCCTGTCCCCTGACCTTCTGCGAAACGGACTTGATCTTTGAAAATGTATCATTTTACTTGGGAAGCAGAGAGAGAGAGGGAGGGAGACAGAAGTAGAGAGACAGAGCTCCCATCTCTTGGTCCTCTCTTCAGAGGCCTGCAACAGCGGGAGCTGGACCCAAGCTGGAGTGAGGAGATGGGAACTCAGTCCAGGCCTCCCATGTGGGCGCAAGAACCCCAGCACCGGAGCCTCACTCTGCCTCCCAGGGTCTGCGTGAGTGGGAAGCGGGAGTCTGGAGCCAAAACCAGGAATCAAACTCAGGAGCTCTGATAGGGATGGTGGGTGCCTTAACTATTAAGCCCAATGTGTCCTCCCTGTCACCTGACCTTGAACCCCCCCTCCTGACCTCCATCAGGTCACCTGTCTCCCCTGTCCTGACATCTTCCTGTGTTGTCCCTGTCACCTGACCTTGAACCCCCCTCCTGACCTCCATCAGGTCACCTGTCTCCTCTGTCCTGAGATGCTCCTGTCTTGTCACCTGACCTTGAACCCCCCCTCCTGACCTCCATCAGGTCACCTGTCTCCCCTGTCCTGACATGCTCCTGTCCTGTCACCTGACCTTGAGTCCCCCTCCTGACCTCCATCAGGTCACCTGTCTCCTCTGTCCTGAGATGCTCCTGTCTTGTCACCTGACCTTGAACCCCCCTCCTGACCTCCATCAGGTCACCTGTCTCCTCTGTCCTGAGATGCTCCTGT
>CM027399.1:2518496-2555943 GCA_015711505.1 Sylvilagus bachmani
CCCCCCCCCCCGACCTCCATCAGGTCACCTGTCTCCCCTGTCCTGACATGCTCCTGTCCTGTCCTTGGTGACAACAAACTCGGGACTTCTCCTTCCCTCCGTGCTTTCTCTGGGTTGCCCTTTGCTGTACCTGTGAATGCTGGGCTGCCGAATGTTTTCTTTTTCCCTGTAAACAAGTCTCCTTGTCAGCAGCACCCACCCTCGCAGTGCTAATTGTCTCTGCGTAGACATCTGGTACGTGTGTGTGGCACATTCTTTCCAGACCTCCAGACTTGTGGTTTTCGTTGTTTTTCAGGTAGCTCCACCCTTCTGGAATCTCAAACTTGACCTGAACTGGACTTGTCCCTTCTCTACCTATATTATGCGTGTACTGTGCGCTTCTTGGACATGGCTAAATACCTGGTCCCCTGTGGGCACCCAGTCAGTGCCAGTGCCTGTCCCTCCCCCAGCACAATGAGCTTCTTCATTCCCTGAAAGATCAACCTGCCACTCAAGCCCTGTTCCACTGTCTCAGTTCACCCTCGCCTTTCCGTCAGCCGTCTGCATCTGCCAGTGCCTCCTCTGCACTCTTCATCACGGCCCATTCATCTGTTTCTGTTCTCTAAGCTCCACCCGGGTCCTTGTCATGACGGCAGTGGTCTTTGCTGGAAATCTCCGCCCCACCGTCCAGGTGCCACCCTCTGAGCCTGCACCTTCTGCTCTGTGAAGTCGAGCGTTGCTGCCCACCCTGTGGGGTTGTTGTGCGGGAGAAATGAGAGGAGATGGCAGAAACATCGAGCAGACAACAGGCGTTCCTAAGTGTTCATTTCCCTACTTTCCAGTAACTTCTCTTTTCAGCATCCTGCTTTTCTAAACTGCACTCATTGTCATGCCATTCCTCTGGTGAGAAATAGTCTGTGGCTCTCTGTCGTCCGCAGAGTAAAGGCCAATGTCCTCAGCTGCAGTTTCATGTCAGCCGCGTGTCTTGTGTGCCACTCGGAGTGTGCCTGTTGTGTCTCCCTTCCCCGCCTACCGAAGCGCTATGCTTTCCTCAAAGCTCAGCTTCCGGCAAGCATCTCCCAGAAACCTCTGAACCATCTTAACTGAAACCAGACTCCTCTCTGCACTCCATCACTTCGTCCCGTGTTGACGGTACTTGACTCACTGTGCCTATCTTGGAGAGCAAATTGCTAGGGACTTCTACTCTCTGAGTGGAAACCGCCCCGTCGGCGGATGCCTTCCCTGTGGGGTACTCCAGCGCTGTTTTGTCTCCTTTATGTTAAACCTTAGCATGGTTTCTGATAACTGACTTCCTGGACCTGAGTCTTTTCTGCTGACGTCACAGAAGTCACTGCTTCTTGCCTCCAATCATCTTTCAACTCGTTGCAGACAACTCGATTGCTCTTAAGATTTTCCAACTCTGTGGATGTTAATTGAGTTCCTCCTGGGTGAGAGCTCAGGACACACAAATGAAGACATGAGTGGTTCTGTGCTTCAGAGCCACCCGGGCAAGTGGTGGAGGCGGCTGGTGGAGGCGCTCTGCTGAGTAGAGTGGTGGGCGATGGGCGCTGCAGCCGAGGGTATTGCCAGGGCACACACGAGCGGAGCCTCCCCTTGCAGGGAGGCCAAAGACTTCAGGCGGAAAGCGGAATGCAGTGAACTTGCCCGGTTCTCACCCTCGCCCTCCAAGGGCCTTTCATTTCCACCCATCAGGTGAGGCGGCTCCTGGGGCCACAGTTGGCAGCTTCTCGGAAGCAGAGTGTGGAGCCTCGTTGTTCCTTCTGGTTTGGGGGTTCACGCGTCAGTACATTTCTGTCTCTATGCACCTCTGTGTCACTGGACTCTGCTGAGAGTGTAGCGGAACGTTTCCTCTTATCTAAAAACAGCGCCCCAGCAGGTTTACACAGAGTTAGCATATAACTCCAGGATGCTAATCGACCCCCAGTTCTGGCCCCGAGTAGGACATGCCAGTGGCCGTGTCCTTCCCGTTGCCACTCTAACAAAACCTGTGACCCTCTTCTCAAAGGCCCCACCCTGTCCTCAGCCGGTTTGTTGAGTAGAAGTTAATGCATATATCTGCTGCGGCACTCTGGCCCAACTGCCGGCGTCTTCAGACACATCCCTGGCAGTCACACTCGAGAAGCCTCAGGCCCCAGGGTCAGCCTCTGAGCAGGGCTGGCTCAGGAAGGATGCATGGCCCTTTCCCCCCGTGTCCGCACTCCCATTCACTCAGACCCCACCACGGCGAGGTTAGCAGAGGACGCCCAGTTCATGGGACCCAGCACCTTCAAGGTGCCCACCCCTTGCTTGCCATTCTGTGTGGTCAGCATTCCTGGGGCCAAGGCCCAAGCCCCAGGCCGGCTTCCGGAGGCCAGTTTGAAGGCTCATGACTGTGTGTGTTCCCACCCTTAGGCAACTCTCCTGGTAGGTGAGCCTGGGGAGAAGCCTGGGTGAGGTTGACTGTGACGGTCAAGCCACAGCTGCCACAGTGGCCTTGTCAGGACTCCAGCTGGTCTGTTTGTTCCCAGCTACCTCCTTTCTGTGGCTGTCACCTTGTTCGAGTTTGCATTCAGAAGCGAGCGGAAGCACAGGAGTGAGTAACTGTCTTCAAAAGGGACGTAGAGCCGGAAGGGTTACCAGGTAGAGCCAGGAAGGCTGCAGAGGGGAGCTGCCAGGGACAGCGAGGACATCTTTGATGGACAGGGGTCAGTACTGAGTCCCTTTGGGCCCTCTCCTGCCCACCAGCTCCTTCTGCCTGCTGGGCGTTGTTTCCGGTCTGTTCGGAAGCTGCCGAGGTTCTCATCGGAAGGGACGTCACCTTAGCTTGGTTGATTTCCTTCGTTCCCCTCTGTGTCCTGCTACTCATGGGAAACTCCTACCCTCCAGCAGGGGTCGCCCTTCTACCTGACACACAGGATGGAGTTGTGTACAGCTGTCCTAGACTTCTGTCCAGAAGTCAGCAGCGAGATTTTATTAACTGGGCCTTGGACCTGAAGGGCAGCTGCACCTCCCTGGGCCCACACTGGACAGCGACGGGGCCTCTTCTCCCACCTCACCAGCTCATAAATGAATCTTGTCGAAACATCCCTGTCTGTAGGGCCCGGCTGGGGAACAAGAGACCTCTGCTTCCCTGGATTTAGGTCCAGCTGGAGAGGCAGTCCACATGTGCATGAAAGGATGGCAGTGAGAGACAATGTAACAGGGGGGTAGGACACATGTTGGAATCCTGGTTCCAGAACTTCAGAGCTGTGTGCCCTCAGGCAATTTACCCAACCTCTCTGAGCCTTGATTTCCTCTTGCGAACCTCATTAGGATCCTTTGAGGCTTCAAAGGGCTGATGTTTATGAAGCACTTGCAATGATGCCTGTTAGATTATGAATTATATAATTATATTATTAATACTATAAAGCTGTGTGTGTGCCAGCGACCCATGAGTGAAGGTTATCACTATGAAGAAGGGCCAGGACAAGCTGACGAATGTCCCAGGCGGATGGGAGCAGGTGGCAGGCTCACCCGGTCTTCTGGCTGGCACCCCAAGCTTCCTCTGCTAATTAACATGGCACCGGCTTGCCTCAGAGAGGGCAGAAGCCAGAGAGATTTCTCTCGGAGCCAATTTCTCTCAGACACTTAAACAGCTGGGTTCCAATCTTTCCACGTTTAAAACGAAGGCAATTTAGAAATTCAGAGCTGAACCCCATATGCACACTGAATGTCAAATAATGGCATCTAATGGTCTCAGCTCCAGCCCTGCTGTTCATGTCAGGAGGTAAGGAGCTGTGTCTTCCTTCCAGGTGGCTCAGGCTTGATGAGAGGAGTGACAGCCGGTTCTAGAAAAGGAGAGATTAGCACCTCCTTACTCCAATCCCGAGAGCCGCAGGGTCTCTTAGGGGAAAAGGCGGGACCTTAGGAATCCATTGTGATGAGGGGCACGGGGCCCGGAGAGATGGAGTGTTCATCTGCTTTATGGGCAGGGATGAGACCAGAACTCAGGTCTTCTGATGCGTGGTGGCGTATCCTCACCGTGAAACCCTCTCCCTCTGTCCCATATTGCTGGCAGCAAGCTGGTACAGGCTGCCTGGTGAAGCCCTGGGCTGGGGGAACCTCAGCACTGATCTCCAGCCCAGGTACTGAAATGCAACAGTAGGTGTGTCCGCAGCAGACTTCCCGCCATGCCAGGGTGCGACGTGGCTTCCTCTGCGGAAGTCTTGCGCGGTAGCCAGGATGTGGAATGACAGCAGCAACCAGGAAGCTATGGGGACAGAGCCACTCTGAGGGAGGTTTTGTCTTCCTTCAAGTGTCGTTCCCTGCGAGGAAACCCGGGGCCAGATTGCCCTAGAATGTCTGCAAGGCTGCTCTGTGGACCACTGCCATCTGCAGAGAGAAGGAGAGGGGAAGGCGCAGGGCGGGAAGACGGCCCTCTGCACCGCCTTCACTCTGCAAGCGCCCCGTTCACAGTGTGGGAGTTCCTTTCGCCACAGCCGCAGATGCCACTGTCAGTTTGGTTAAGACGCCAGTGGGATCCCACCAGCTCGCAGCTCTGGGCCAAGGCCCGGACGCGTTAGAGGCTGCAGAGACTCACGCTGGAAAACAGGGTGATGCTGCCCCCTTACTCGTTCCTTTGCCACACCCTCCTTCCCACTCGGTGCGGCGGCTCGTGGCAGACGGCCCGACCTTGCATTCTGCAGAGCAGGAGCTGTGCAAATCAGGCGGCAGCAGAGTGGGCTGTTGTTTGCTCTCTTGGGGGGATTTTTTTTATAAATGGAGGCACTCAGATCTTTTTCTGTAGTCAAGGGGTTCAAGACTTTACAGCAAAACCAAGTATTTGCTCTGGCACACTCTGAGAGCTCTGGCAAATTTCACTTGGGATTGCTATATGAACTATAATTTATTTGCTGTATGTATGTGTGTATATATATATATATATTTATATGAATATAAAACTCTCATAGGAAACCCAAGAGAGACAGAAGCCGTGGAAACTGAGGCTTGATTTCAGTGCTTCTGCCAAATCCATCCTGTGCCTGCGGCGTGGCTTCCTCGGGGAAGAGGGTAGTGGGAGTGTCTTAACCAAAACAAGAAGGAAAAGTGGGCTGGTGGGGTTAAACATCAGAAACAGGCAGCTCTTGCAGCATTTATTTTTTTAATATTTAAAGATTTATTTTATTTATTAAGACAAAATTACACAGAGAGAGAGAGAGAGAAAGAAATCTTCCAACCACTGGTTCACTCCCCAAATGGCGGTAACAGCCAGGGCTGGGCCAGGCTGCAGCCAGGAGCCAGGAGCTGCTTCTGGGTTGCCCACGTGGGTGCAGGGGCCCAAGTACGTGGGCCAACTTCCACTGCTTTCCCAGGCCATTAGCAGGGAGCTGGACCAGAAGAGGAGCAGCCGGGACTAGAACCAGCACCCATGTGGGATGCCGGCACTGCAGGCAGCAGTGTAACCCACTATGCCACAATGCCGGCCCTGTCTCGCAGCCATGTGATAGATGGATGTGTGGTAACTGACAGTGCTACCTCTGCTTTAGAGAAGCTAGGGTCAGAACCCCTCAGCACCCACAAAGGTCCAGACGTGATATCTATTGCAGGATTCTTTGTAATACTGAAAACGTTGAAACAATGCAGTCATTTGCTAGTGGAGGAATAGGGGGTTTGGTACATATGTGCCATGTGATATACCTTATGCTATTAAGACTTTACATATAGACATGGAATGTTATCAAAAGAATGCTAAGGGGCTGACATTGTGGTGTAGCAGGTTAAGCCACCAACTGCAATGCCAGCAGCCCGTGTGTGCTCCAGTTCAGGTCCCAGCTGCTCCGCTTCTGATCTTGCTCCCTGCTAATGGCCTGGGGAAAGCAGCAACAGATGGCCCAGTGCTTGGGCCCCTCTGCTCATATTGGAGACCCGGAAGAAGCTGCTGGCTCCTGGCTTTGGCCTGGCTGTTGCGGCCAACTGGGAAGTGAACCAGCAGAGGGAAGACCTCTCCCTATCTCTCCATCTCTTCCTCTGTCTCTGTAACTCTTTCAAATAAAAAAATAAATCTTTAAAAACGAAACACTTAGGTGATAAAAGCAAAAGCCTGAAGACTTAGTATGGCTTTGTAAGAAGTGAGTTGTCGGCAACATCGAAAAAAACTGAGATAGTGCTCATCAAACTGTTGGCAGTGCCTGTCTTTTATCTCCCCCAGTTGTTTAATTTTTATTATTTCACGTTTCACCAGGGAAGTCAGGGTGCAAACAGAGTTTTTCTTTCCCATCAATGCATGAACCAGGGTGAGGCCTCGTTCCCAGCCCACCGCGTGGTGCCCGGATGGCATGAGGGGACAGACATGCACTCTGGAGTTCTGTTAAGAAGACCCAGGTAGAGGGGAAGCAGATTCAGAATGCTAGCAGGTAGCTGAGGGGCTTCCTCCCCAGTTGCAGTGGCCTTGCCCCCAGGGCCCCCTGGCCCCCTGGAAGCTCATGTTAGGCTCCCAAGGTCATAGAGGTGGCCACAGAGGACCGAGGACAAGGAGAGGCAGCTGGGTGTGACCAGGTCTATAGCCTGGCTGCCCGGAGTGCAGCCAAGAGCAGGGCCACACAGCAGAGCAGAGCAGGGAATGCACAGGACCTGCAGGGAAGTTGTCACCATCCTGACGGAGCTCCTGACGCTGAGTGCGAGGTGGCCAGAGGGTCCCTCCATGGGGAGAAGCCGCTAGAGCAAGACAGGAACAAGGGGACAGCCCAGGGGAGCACTGGGGGACCCTAGTGGGGAGAGTGACAGCACCCCTCAAGTCAGGTGACCGTTCCGAAACTGCGACTCTGTCCCCCAGTAACTTCTCAGAATTGTAATTGAGAAAAAATCGTGAGATGATGACGTTCTTACAAAGATCCCCAACTCATATGACACATGACTGCTAGCACTTCTCTCTTTAAAAATAAAAAGTTTGATTTGTTTATTTGAAAGGACAACAGAGAGAGAAAGAGACAAAGAGGTCTTTGACCCACTGGTTCACTCCCCCAAATGGCCACAATAGCCGGATCTGGGCCAGGCTGAAACCAGGAGCCGGGAACTCCAACCTGGCCACCACAAGGGTGGCAGGGAGTCAGGCACTGTGGCCATCGTCTGCTGCCCTCCCAGGTGCATCAGCAGGGAGCCGGATCAGAAGAGGAGCAGCCGGGTTAACCCGCTGCGCCCCAGCACGCTCATGGCTGATGTCTTTGCCTGTGTGGTTCTCCCGCACCCACCAGTGTTGTCATGTGACCTCGCGGGAGGCTAAAACCTCCTGGATCTCACAGATCAACTCCATCACAAAGGAAGGCCTGTCTCAGAAGTAGACGTTGACAGCCCGCCAAGTTCTGTGGTTCTGGTTCTCACAAAGGGCACAGAATGAAGAGCTCTGGGCACGCACATCTCCTGGCCTCTGCAGACACAGGGCTGCAAGGGGCTGGAGCTGCTGGTAGAGACGAGAACAGCAGCCACACTTCCCCCATCCTGAAGGACAGTTTTTCTTCAGCCCCACTAAGGCTTTCCATTTCTAAGATCATACCTTACATATAGAAAGCAATTTAACTTCTCTACGCCTTTTCACACTCATTATTACCGCTCTTCACAATAATCCTGCAGAGAGTGGGTATTATTCTAATGGCACATTTCTGCAACAATAAAAACACTTCTGAGATCCAAGTTACCACTTGGAACACTGGCAGGTGCGGCCGTGCGCAGACACACCTCACTGCCACGTAACATCTCAGGAGGAGCATGGAAGGGTGGGAGGACGAAGCACTGTGTCCCCCGTGGTCCACAGCTTCACCTAAAACCTCCGTAGCCTGGAAACCCCATCTCGCGAGACAGATGTCATGGTCAGTGCTGTGCGTAGCAGAGGGAGATACCAGCGTGCTGCGAACTCTTGAGAAATTATGTCTCCCTGAGCACAGACAAGAACAGAGCAAGAGGCCGGCCCTGTGAGGAGCGGTCAGTTTACCTGTTTCAGACCACGAAAGGTTTAGGGATTTGGAAAAACCGTGGCTGACCTTGTACTGGGCACGCTCAGGGACGGCTTCTCGGGGGATTCAGGGTGTAGGTTGGGCCGTTCAGGGAAGGTCAGGACAATGTGTGGACCGGCTGCAGGATGGGAAGGGGAGTCAGGGAGCCTGGACGCTGTCACTGTGACCTCGGCAAATCCCCGTGAACCAGCCACGCGACGCCCTCTTCCCTTCCCCAGCCCAGCCCTTCGGACGTCTCTACGAGTCTGTAAAGGCTGTGGCCTTGCTATAGTGGCCACCAGGGCCTCTGATCTCATCATCAAATCTAAACGTGCACCGCAGAGAAGAAACGGACAGGTGTGTTTGAGCAGGAGTGAGCCCAGACACGCGGGTGAGGGACAGTAGACGGAGGAACACACAGGATGCCCACCGGCCCTTGTCTGTGCGCCTCTGATTAGGGTGACTCCGTGATGTACTGTCAGTGAGCCAGTTACTGCGTGGTTACTGGGCCTGGTGTGTTGCTTAGCCTCGATTGCCGTAACACAGTGCCACAGCCCGGCGGGCTGACACGGCGGACATTTCCCATGGTTCTGTGTGCTGGAAGCCCCACCAACATCAAGGTGCTAGCAGGGTCCCGCCTGCTGCCCCTCCCCTGGGGTGTGTGCGTCCCTGGCGTCTCTGTGTGTCCTAACGTCCTCTTTGTATAGGGACAGCACAGTCAGATTGGACTGGGGCCACTCTAGCTGCCTCACTTTACCATAATCACCCCTCTAAAGGCCCTGTCTCCGAATACACTCACAGCTGAGGCCCTGAGGGACGAGGGCCTCAACACATGGATTTGGGGGTGCAGCGGAGAGAGCAGTGCAGTCTACGACTCCTGTGTTCCCAGATGTGGGGACCACCCTGGAGATGTGTGAAAACCAAGGGATAAAGCATATGTGCACCTGTGGTGGAGGTCTGACGTACTCTCTTTTGGTCTGTTGCCAACCTGTGTGTGTGGACCAGTCCCTCTAGTGCATGAGTTGGGGATGCAGTGTCTGAGAGCATAACCCTGCACCTGTATCCAGACACAGCCTCGGGAGCACACAGCCTGCTTGTCTGGAGGGGTGACTTCTGGGCTCCGCTCTGCCCGGGCCATGTGCCCGGCTTGCAGAACGATGGGCCATTCTGTCCCGATCCACAGCCCCGTCCCTGCAGCGCGTGCTCTTGCTGAACACAGCCGGCGTCCCTTCCCTCGTCCCAGGGGATCCCCAAGGCACCTTGGGTGGCACCCTGTGACCTGCCTGTTGCCTGTTGCCGAGGCACCGGTGTATAATTCTGCAGGGATTTATATTCCAGGCAGGTCTGAGGGAAGCCAGCAAGTGCTCCCCCGAGCCCACTGCTGGGCGCAGGGTTTCTGTTGCACCGGCTTCCTGGGATGCCGCTATTGGAGGAGGAGGGGTTCTGGCTCTGGTTCCTGATTGGCTACTTTAAGGTTTAACGGCGGGAGAGGGGCTGAGGAGGGTGTGCTATGGAGGACCTCGCAGTGTTTCTTCCCAGACATTGAGACAGGCACATGCGCATGGACATTTCTGTCACCAGCCCGGGCAGGCTGCGGTCACACAGCAACGCGGCGCATGCCAGCCCTGGCGACGCACAGACGTCAGTCCTCATCCCTGGGAGCAGGAAATGTCACACAGATGGATTTCTGGGTCTGGAAAGCTGGAGAAACGATGCACAGTGAGGTCTGGGCACATAAGGGGCTGATCTTGGGGAAAGTGCCTGTGCACACCGACACGCAACGTCCCCGGATCCCCGTGAGCTCCTCTCAAGGGCTTGGTTTCCTGGGAGACAGCATTCCCACCTCCTCGCCCGAGGCCTGCGTCTTGGTGCCGTTTCTCCACAGGGTC
Organism: Sylvilagus bachmani; assembly: GCA_015711505.1. Taxonomy (NCBI): domain Eukaryota; kingdom Metazoa; phylum Chordata; class Mammalia; order Lagomorpha; family Leporidae; genus Sylvilagus; species Sylvilagus bachmani. The sequence goes on from CM027399.1 coordinate 2,528,329, forward strand.
CACGCTGCGGCAATGCGGCCGTGGCTCCTCTGAGAATCCCGGAGGGGAGTGGAGACATGCGTTGTGCCCTCCCCTCTTTGCCTGGGCTCCTGGCAACAGTCACCCAGGAGGCACCATCTCGTGTGCCTGATGCACCTGCAGTTTGTGTGCGGAAGTGGGCTGAGCACGGAATGCACACCATGATTCTGGATATCAGCTTTAAAATATGTCGGTCATTAACCTCTAAGTCGGGATTGGGCTAGAACCGTTACTGAGTTGCTGATTAACTGTTCCTGCTGACATGTTAGGGTTACAAAGGAATTCTGTGCTTCCAAACAGCATCGCCCTGGTCTGGCGTTCCTTAACATTGGCAACATGTTCCAGGGATCCTGGTTCCCATGGTTGCACTGGCGAAGGTGTTATGCTTCCCATAGCTCATAAGCAGGGATTCACTGATGCGGGCATCGCAGCACCACCCAGGGGCCCCAGAGCAGACAGCAGGACTGGGAGGAGACCAGGTGGAGGGTGGGGCGAGAGGAGGGGGCCTGCGTCCCTCTCAGCCCAGAGCTCAAAGTCCATGTTGCAGGCCCCTCCCCCACTCCAAGTCCAAAGCTAACTAGGATACAGTTGGTCACCCTAAGAGGGAAGCAAGTCTTTGAAAGAATAAGAACTTGAGGAGACTTGGGCTTATGGAGGCAGCACTGAAGGGCTGTGTGTGGCCAAGGAACGTTCTGAACATACGTGACGTGGCACCAGGCATGGGTGTGGAAGGCAGGAAAGTGCTTGTACGCATCAGTCATGCACTGATGGTGGTCCAAGGCGGAGGAGGGGAGAGGCTGTTGCTAGGGGAGTGTGATGAGGGAGGACAGGTGGGGAGCGACAGGTCCTGGGGCGGGGGCGGGGGCAGGGGCAGGGGCTGGGGTGGGGGCAGGGGGACGTTAGAAGCTCCTGGAGGACTGAGGGGAACAGCTCAGGGCAGCTGAGAAACCAAGGGAAGAGAGACTCAAGCAAGAGGAAGCTGTCAAACGGCCAAGGAGGAGCTGATACTAGCGAGAAAAGAAGCATCTATCTGGCAACCAGCAGGTGACAGCCATCTGAAAGGGGTGGATGAAGAAGCCAGGGCTGGTGCTGCAGTGAGGAGTTGGTGGCAGGGAGGGCGTGGGAACAGAGTCCTCTCCTTCACCCTCAGTGGCGCAGAGTGGCCAGTGAGGCCGTCCCGGTCCTGGAGCGCTGTGACAGCCCTACCCCTCTTCCCGCCACGTGTTGGCAGGCATGGACAGGTGGGGTGCACAGAGATGGGAGGGTCTTGAGCAGAATGGCAGGTGGCACGGTGACATCATGGGAGATTCCTGGAAGAGCCCCAGGTGGGATGGTCACCAGAGGAGGCAGGTGCGGTGCCTGCACCATCCAGAGGCGGCACTGTGTTTGCGTGGCTCACAGCCCCTGCCGCTCACAGGCGGGCTGGAGAGAGGGGCAGCAGAGCCATGGGGTTTGGAGGATGCTGCTCCCTGTAACTGGCAGGTCTTGTTAGTACAAGCTCCCAGCCTGCAGCAACTTGGGGCGGTGCCATCTCCTCTCTAACTGGACTCCTGAACTCTGAGCCCTTGCCAACGAGAGCCTTGGCACAGGGAGGGTAATTAGTTTTCATTTCTCATTCCAACCAGCTGTGACTGACTGACTGTGGCCGTCTGCCTGGAGGGTTCCAGGCCCAGCAGGAATGAGCGCTGAGACTGAAGAGCGATTGCTGCCAATGGCGGGGACTTGCCCCTCGTCCAGCGGCCCCTGCGCTTTGCTGGCCGAAGGCGAATTCCTGCAGTGACAAACCTTGGGTGCCCCTTGCGAAAGAGCAAGGCGAGTGATGTGCAGAGGTGTCTGTCACTAGAATCCCTTCTTCCAGGGCAGTTTCACAGGAGAACAGATAAAAGCAGAGCTCTTCCGGCCACAGAGAGGAGCGAGGGCTGGGAATTCCTTCTGCTCCCTCCCCTTTTCCCAGTGGCAGGGAACACAGAATGAAAACCACACAAGGAGGTGATACTAGGGGAGGGCCAGGGCAGCTGGCTCTTGGGCTTGAGCTTCCGGAAGAGCTGGAGGACGGGCGTTCTGGGCAAGGAGGCAGGAAGTGGCAAGCCCTTCGGTGGGACAAGCCTGGCTGCTCTGAGACCCAGCGTGTTCTCTGGCAGCTAGAGTGCCGAGAGCGGGGGGCCGGGGTGAGAGATGAGGCCGGCTGGGTGGGTGGGAGCCACTGGGGTCAGGCCCCGGGCAGCTCGTGTTCTGAGCGTGATGGGAAACTGTTGGAGGGTTTGAAGCCGGAGAGAACCATAGTCCATTTCACGTTGCGAACTGCTGCTGGCTACTGTCTGGGGGAAGAAGGATGTGTGATGGTGGCAGGTGGGGCAAGTGCCGGAGGCTGGCTCAGCTGGGCGCAGCGAGCGTCTTGGCAGGTAGGGGAGTAGGGACGGTCTCATCTTGAGCACTGAGCCCTAGGGACAGGGGGCACTGAGCTGGAAGGAGGGACCCTCCCCAGACCAGGGGAGTCCCCTCTTCTGTTTATTGCCACAGAAACCCCTAATCCCTCCAGATCCCACTTCCCGTGCGAAATCTCCCTAAACCCAGCGTTACCGTTGGAATCAGGTACTCTCGCCACTTACACCGCGTACTTACGATCCATCCTTCTCCTGGAGACTACGGACTGGGGAAGGCCTGACTGTCGTCCCCGCTCCGGGTGCCTGATTTCACAGATGGGGGACCAAGGTTCAGAGCTGATAATAAACTCTAAATCCCCATCTGGTGGTAGTTCACTTCATCCTCAACTTTTCATTTCTGTGTGTCTCATATCCCCTACTAGATTATAAGCTCTTTCTAGCTTTTTATTTTAGCTTTAATTAAAGATGCTTAAGGCCAGGGATCATCTTTTATTTTCCCTTTTATCTCCCTCACATCCAGCCTAATGCTTGGCCCAAACATAGTTTAACAAAAATTCACTGATAAGCTGTTCTTCGTACCCTGGAGCCCCTGCCAGGAGCGGTCCCTTCCCCCCACCCCATCACAGCTAAGTTGCACCCCCACCCCAGACCTGATGTTGCTGCCCACCACTGCTGCTGCTCTCACCGCTGCCTGGCCAGGGCTACACTCGGCACAGCTGGTAGCCTGCGTGTGGAACACAGAGCAGAGCCTCGTTCCAAGGAGAGGGCCTGGGGGCAGAGTTCGTTTGATGGCTGCAGCATGACTATAATTAGTATTGGGGTCTGATTGGAAGTAGGCCCAATCCCCAAAGAATGGGCGGTAGTGTTGAGACAGACCCTTGCCATCACTCCCGTCCTCACTTATCTATCAGTGAGTAATTCAGTAGCAATTCTAACGGGTTAGCCCAGAGGCATGGTGTGCACCTGCAGGGGAAAGCGGAGTGTCAGGGCTCCCGCAGTGGGCTGCGTGTGGGCGCTTCTGAGCACAAGCCCTGGCCAGCTGCATGGCTCTTGCAGCCCTGCCCTTGTCCAAGGGACCACTGCGTTGGCACAAAGAAGGCGGTGCAGCCCTGTGCGTGGGTGTCCATGCTGCCTTGTCATGGAGGAAGCTTCTCCAGCAGAGCCGTTGGAATTCTGGATTCGGTGTCCCAGAGGTCCCCGTTGAACCAGAGAGCGTTGCTCAGGGAACTCTGCACGCCTGCACCCCCAGGTAGCCACACACCCACGCGATGAGGGGCGTCCCTCACACTAGAAAGAAAGCTGGGCCGGGCAGCACCTTGCTCACCCGTCTCCCCCTTCCGCTCCTCGGGACGCAGAGTCTGTCAGAATGCACCGCTAGGAGTGCGTGCTTCGCAGACATTTGCTTGCTGCTTGGGATGTTCACATCTTGCATCAAAGTAGCTGGTTCCAGTCCCAGCCACTCCACCTCCCACCCGGCGTCCTGCTGTGTCAAAGTAGCTGGTTCCAGTCCCAGCCACTCCACCTCCCACCCAACATCCTGCTGTGTCAGAGTAGCTGGTTCCAGTCCCGGCCACTCCACTTCCCACCCGGCTTCCTGCTGTGTCAGAGTCACTGGTTCCAGTCCCAGCCACTCCACCTCCCACCCAACATCCTGCTGTGTCAGAGTAGCTGGTTCCAGTCCCCACCGCTCCACGTCCCACCCAACATCCTGCTGTGTCAGAGAAGCTGGTTCCAGTCCTGGCCGCTCCACTTCCCACCCGGTGTCCTGCTGTGTCAGAGTAGCTGGTTCCAGTCCCGGCCACTCCACTTCCCACCCATTTTCCTGCCGATGCACACGCGGGGAAGCAGCAGGTGATGGCCCAAGTCCTTTTCCTGTCTCCCATTGGGAGGCCTGCATTGAGTTCTGGGATTCTGGCTTCCACCTGCCCCAGCCCTGGTTACTGGGGGCAAGTGGGGAGTGAACCATCTGCTGTAATCTCTCTCTCCATCTGTCTGTTTGCCTTTCAAATAAAATAAGTAAATCAATTTTAAAAATACCTTATTAATTACACTGTCAGTGTAGGGTGCTGAGTAACACCGGCACTCAGTCCATTGATTGAGGATCTGCTACAGGCCTGCCTCTACCAATTTCTAATCATGGGCACATATTTTGAAACTTGAATTCATAAATGAAGTACTAAAATATAAACCCTGGCTCGTAACAGAAACAGCAGTGTATGTGGAACCTGTTCCAACTCTGTCTGCAGAGGGAGATGTCAAAGCAAGTGGCCTAGGTGGCCTGCTTCAGGGCCCATCTTTAGAGAGCGCCATAGCAGTGTTTTCGCATCTGTGGGAATAGTTGCAAGAGCCAACACACAAGAGGAATTTTGAAAGGTTCCAAAGTCAGAGAACAACTGGTGGGAAAGGCAGGCAGCAGCATCCCCCATTGGGCCATGAACGCAACATTCCAACACGCTGGACGACATCCAGAGGTCGTGTCATTTCCAGCTGACAGTTAGGGCCTCCTGGACTCATAATTTATCAACCACGCCCTCTGTGTCTTGTCTGCTTGCTCATGGACATGCTGTGAAAATCGTATGTTTTGGGGCTGGCGTCATGGTGCAGCAGGTTAAGCCGCCACCTGTGTCAGCCTTGGTTCCAGTCCTGGCTGCTCCGCTTCCGATCCGGCTTCCTGCTAACGCACCTGGGAAAGCAGCGGAAAATGGCCCGGGTAACTGGGGCCCCTGCACCCACACGGAAGACCCAGTGGATTCCTGGCTCCTGCTTCTGCATGGCCCAGCCCTTGCCGTTGCAACCATCTGGGGAGTGAACCAGCTAATGGAAAATCTCCGTCTCTCTCTCTCCCTCTCTCCCTGTAAATCTGCCTTTCAGATAAGTAAATAAATCTTTTTGAAATATTTTTTAAAAAAGCAAATGGTATGTGTGGAGCTTTTCCAGCCATGGGCAGTGTGGGAAGACGCAGATTTCTGTGAGGTTGGCTTTGTCTCTGAGCAAATCCGTAGAATTAATCAGGGCGCTAGTGCAGTTGCTGATGAGAAGAACGTCTCCCTTTCCGCAGTGTCCTACGTAGATGCAGCGCACATGAAGTCCTTGCGTGACCTCGGTCACAGCCAGAGCTTCAATTTAGAAGACGACGCTTCAGCTGGGCCTAGCCATGTGCGGTCACAAGATCTCCGAGACTCCACCCTGCCTTAACTCCCCCGAGTGATGTGAAATTGAGTGGGAACCTCGGTGTACAACAGAGGGAGACCGTGACGCGACCCTCTCTCCTCACAGTCTTAGCGAACGTAATGGATAAGGCGGCAACTATGAAAATACCCTGCCCAGGTTTGGAGCCTGGCTCTCGCTGAGTGACCTTAGGCTAATGATGTCACCTGTCTCAGCCTCAAAGTCCTCTGTAAACGGGGGACAATAACATAGCCTACCTCCTAGAACTGCTTTAGGAGCTAAAGGCTTAGTACATGACCAGCACTTAGCACAATTTCTGTCACACAACACTTAGGCGTGACTGCGGCTGCTAGGGCCATTTAAATGATCAGAAACTCAAGAGCCTCGTTACACACTCCAAATAATTTTTGTTCACCAGGAAACTTCTGGAAGAAAGACTTAAACCTCATTAGGCAGCAAGAGGTCTTACCATATAAACTGTAATGCACCTGTTCCCCCTCCCTACCTCACGCATCGTGGCTCAGCACAGACATTTGCACAGTGGCCGAGATGCTCATGTCCCACGTTGGAGCACCTGCACTGGAGCCGGGCTCCTCTCCTGTTCCGGTTCATACCAGTGTGCACCCTGGGAGGCAGCAAGTGACGACTCAGTACTCGTGTCCCTGCCACCCATGTGGGACACCAGGCGGGCTTCCCAGCTGTCGTGGGCATTTGGGGAGTGGGCCAGCAGATGGGGGATGACTCTCTGTCAGTCTCTTCTGTCTGCTTGTCTGTCTTTCAGATTAAAACCGAAGTGACTCTGCTTCTTCCTCCCAGTGAGCAGCCCAGCCTAGGCACTGCAGGCTCCTTCAGGTCATGGCTGCCTTACCAGTCGTTACAGGAGGAAACTAAAACACAGCGAATATGTAGAAAAGCTCTGGAACCCATCCTGCACCAGATATTTGTGTCTGTTAAAACGGGCTTACAAACAGCCAATCCATAGCATTCCACCTCCCATGGCAGTCTCCTGCTTGGAGGTTGGGATGAGTAATTTTTTGATCCCAGCATCAAATAAAACTAGGTTAGACAAAGTAATCCACTTTTTAAAAGATTTATTTATTTATTTGAAAGGCAAGGTTACAGAGAGGCAGAGGCAGGGGGAAATAGAAGGAGAGAGAGGGAGAGAGGGAGAGAGAGAGTGTGTGTGTCAATCTTTCATCCACTGGTTCACTCCCTAAATGACTACAGTGGAGCTGAGCTGATCCGAAGCCGGAAGCCAGGAGCCAGGAGCCAGGAGCTTCTTCCATGTCTCCCACATGGATTCAGGGGCCCAAGAACTTGGGCCATCTTCCACTGCTTTCCCAGACCAAAGCAGAGAGCTGGATCAGGAGTGGAGCAGCTGGGACTCAAACCGGCACCTATATGGGATCCCGGCACTGCAGGCGGCGGCTTTACCCACTACCCCACAGCACCGGCCTCAAAGTGACCGTGTCGCTGTGGATCCTGAGTCTGAGTGAGAAGGCAGGCGCAGGGTTCCCCCGTTTGGGCTCTGCCTTCCGTGTTGTAAAGGAGCATCTCACAGGGCCAGTGTCCCATACAAAGCACCTTGGAAATACTATCTTTCAGGAAGAGGACACGGCTTCTTGGGATTTGGAATGATTTGTTGGTGACTGGATTAGAGGAGGACGTAATATTATAAGGCATGTATAGGAAACAAAGGAAGATCTTTTTCCATATCCTCAAAGAAAGAGAATGAATCGGATACTTTAAAATAATGGACTGACTGCTCCTTTGCCCCATTCTGCCCTACACAAAAGTCTGATGAGCCATTTACTTAGTATTTTCCCAAAGGAGAGACTTCCTGTGTCCTTCCAAGATGGGGCAGTTATTGGAGAATAAAGAAGTGAATTCTCCCATGAACATGTCTGGATAGCAACTTGCTGATGGCCATCTCTTACCTTGATCTCCTTTTTCCTCCTTAATGACATTGAAACGTCCTAACCCTGACTTCTGTCTCTCTCTCCCTCCTCTGCCCTTGCCTCCTCCATGACCCCACCCCACTTTCCCCTGCTCTTTAGGAACCTTCTGCATCATTTCACTGTGCACCTGTGTGGCTGGGATCAACTTCGAGCTGTCACGCTATCCTCGCTACCTGTATGGACTCCCCGATGACATCAGCCATGGCTACGGATGGTCCATGTTCTGTGCGTGGGGGGGCCTGGGGCTCACACTCATCTCGGGATTCTTCTGTACCTTGGCCCCTTCTGTCCAACCTGTCCCGAGGACCAACTGCCCTAAATCCAGACCCGAGAACGGGACAGTGTGCTAAGAGACAAACCCAAACACACTCACACACACACACACACACACACACACTCACACATATATATAAATATATATATAATATACATATATAAAACGAGACTCGATCAACATGATGCCAGTGCCAAGGTAGACTTGAGTTGGCTTAGGCACCCGCGTCTTGCTGGACTGTGTGTCGCCTCATCACCGCGTTGGGGACAGCGCTCCCATTCCGTGGCTCTTCATCCATTCTTGACTTTGGGCTCCATGGTTTCCTGGAGACAGAGCGGACACGGCCTTCGTGATGGAATCCTGTCAGCCTCAAGGACAGGTGCTGAACTGGACGGACAGTGGCCGTGGTCTGAAGCCACCCACGTGGGCCAGCAGGCGCGGACACCGCCCCACCCACCCATCACGTCCCAGGAAGCAAGGTCCTTAGTTCCTAGAACGCACCCACGTCTCCGAGGCCCTGTTCAGTGCCATGTCTCCTGCTGCTCTTCCTGTTCCAAATTCCTTCCTGGCCCACCAGCGACACACAAGGAGCAGAAGAGAGAACACACCGAGAAGAAGTTTTCTCTTTGCTGTCGAACTTTTGCACAGAGTTTTAGAGGTGGGATGGGGAGAGGCTGTGCCGAGAGGCGAGATCTGCATCGATGAACGATCACTGCACTGATGCTCAGAGAACCCGGTCTTACCTCCCACTGCCTTACACCCAGTAACGCAAGCGGCCGCCCTCACCCTAGCCCACCTGCACTCCGGGCAGCTCGGAGCCGTGGAGTAGTGCTGTGATGTGCGTGCGTGTGTGTGTGTGTGTGTGTACTTCCAGTGGCCTCTTCTTCTTTTCCACCTTTGACATGGAGGTCTTGCATTGTGACTGTTGTGGTTTCATGGCCCCAGATGGAGGCCCAGGGCCCTGGGAAGTGTGAGGGCCAGGTCTCTAAGGGTGCCAGTTCTGCAGCCACAGCTCCCTGGAGAGTTGTGTGTGTGTGTGTGTGTGTGTGCCCGCGCGCGTGTGCATGGAATGTTTCCTGAGTGTGAGGTTTTATTGTTTGTGTTAGATTTTTTTTTCTGTTATTTTGGTACAGCTGAAATTCCCAGAGGGCCGAACCAAGAACACAATCACTGGGCCCGAGGCCCGCGTGGTTCTTCACTTTGCAGCTCTGGGACTCCACAGGACTTAGTCTTCTGACTCCAGAAGTTCAAGACGTGGCTAGGCACAAGGCCATGGGAGAAGAGGGAGCTCGCGGCTCAGGAGGGAGGAGGAATGCTGCCTCTGGCTGCTGCTGCCGAGTGTGTCAACCAGAAGCGACCTCACTCCCTGGCCTGGGCGCTGTCCCTTGTCACTGGACATCCACCCCTTTCCCGGGGTGACATCTGTACAGTTGAAAGGAAATGGTCAGGTGCTGAGAGAGCACCGTCATCCCCCGGCTCCAGCTTGTATGCCGTGTACATTCACGGAGAACCCTCGACTCTTCCCATCCTTCCCCCACCCCGTCCTCTTGATATTCAAGGCCATGAATCCCAAAATAACCGTCTCAGTGGCTGCACCCAAACAGAGGTGGAACAAATCCATTCCAGTGTCTCAGGCTCATTGGAGCAAATTGGCACTGCAGGTGTCGGTGAGCGAAGATGTTAGCCAGAGAGTTGTCACCACGCTGGGGGCAGGAGGCTGCCGGAGTGGGCAGGGGCAGCTTATGGCTGAACAGCCCTGGAGAGGCAGGGAGAGTCTCGGAGCTGGTGTAGCCACAGCCAGCCATGCAGCAGAAAATTCAGTCGTCGCTTCGTGAAGCACGCTGTGTGAACCTTGCCTACCGCTCAGCAGCCTTCCTCCCCTCCATGTCCTCTGTTCCATTTACCTGCCTTCCAAGCTATCCGCCTACCAACCTCCTCCACCTCTCACTTCCAGCCACCAGTCTGTGAGTCCTGCCTGTGCCCGCGTCTGCTCCTCTGATGAGGCGTGTGCGAGTCGTCCCTGGAGGTGCCGCTAGTGTGCATGAAAGGGTTGGGATGTGGGTCTCTGTACATGCGCACCTCCCGGGTGCGTTTTGTGGATGTTTGTGCTGGTTTGCACCTGCACGCAGGTGTGCGTGCACTACCCGAGCCTTGCTTCCCGGGGACTCAGCTTCTGCAGAAGCCTCGTGGGTGAGTGTCCTGCGTAGGGTGTGCTGGGGGACAGGTGTGAGATGCGCAGCAGGAAGTGGGCTAGCTTCCAGTGGGGGGCTGAGGACTATCTTTAAACACAACGGATTTGTTTTACAAGGAGGGCCGTGATTTTCAGGAAACCCTGGGTTCCGTATTGGGAATTTAATTTTCATTTTCCTTGAAAAGTTAGATTTCTCCCTTCAAGGGAAGGGCACCCCTGGGCTGGAGGACAAGTGCAGTTTCTCAGATTGAGAGGCCCTGTGGCTTCCTTCCAAGGGTATTGAGTGGGCTCCACCAGGGCAGGGCGAGGCCGGGGTCTCTCGCTTCTATTGGAGGCAGAGGGCTTGTCTGTGGCCAGACCCAAATGCCAGCAGGTTGCTGGGAAGCTGCAGGGGATTCGAAGTGGGAAGTTCGCTTTCAACCATGTCAATGTTTCTTAACCACATTTGAAGACACTGGCTCGCAGGCCTGTCATGCTGTGTGTCCTCTCGTTCTTGGCGCCTACTCACCGTCAGTACGTCATCCGCTCCATCCAATCACTTCTCTTGGTGACAGACCTTTAGCAACACTTACTGCTCCCTTTGAAACCTTGGGCATCCCTGAAGTGTTAGGAGGACTCCCAGGGAAGAAGTAAACCTCCCTGGGCTCAGCTCAGCATCCGCAGTGCAGGGGCTTTGGACAGCTCTGTGGGAGGGAGGACCAGACATGTACGGATACGCATACTCTAGAGTCTGATCTGGCTTGAAGGAAAAAAAAATACCCAGCCGCTGGCGAGGAGGGGCCCTGTACAGATGGCAGGTCCTGGCCAGTAGAAGAACCGCCCAGGTGGCCTTGGCCCTGCAAACACAGGGACATGACCACGGAGTTAGCATGCCACTCCGAGCAGTTATGGCAGCTTTCTGATGGTTGAGTAGCTGAGGAAGAAGTGGAGAAGGTGGGGGAGCCTACACTTAAGAGGCTCATTCGGTCAGACTCTGCTACTCCAAATCAAAGTGGAACCCAACCTGCCAAGGGGATGAAGGGTCAGTGGCTGCACTAAAGCGCCCAGGTCAAGGTCAAGTTCCTTACCTCTGTGCACACGAGGCATGACCATGGGTGTACGTGCGTGGAGCTCCTTGTGAGTCAAGGCCCATTTCCAGCTTTTATTTCCTCCCCTACCTTACTGTACAGGGGACTCGGGAAACTGGGCTGCCTACTGGACAGTGGTCCCGTGTCTTTCTCTGCTCCTTTTTGGAGTTTGAGTTTCTTATATATCATTTTCCTCGCTCGCTCTCTCTGCATCAGCTTCAGTTAATTAACATAGTGAAGTGATTAATCTCTAGAGAGGCTCACAGACCCCAGGAAGCCCCCTGTTCTGTTCTGCTGTGGCTGTAGGTTTCACAAGGAGGTCTGTGGCTTGCTGGCATCAAAACACAAAAATAAAAAACTGTGCCTGTTCCAGCTTCAACCCTCCTACCAAGCCTTAGCCTTTCAACAGCTCCGTCCTCTCAACTTCAGGGATCAGAGTCACAGACTTTGGACAGCTCCACCACGTCACGGCCAAGCCTCCTTTGCTGTTGTATCCCTATGCATCCCCGGGGTCCGTGAGGGTGAGTGGCTCCACCCAGCAGTGCTTGCCTTTTCTTTGAGGAGAGACGACCCCGAGACTCTGAGTCCTCTGTCTCTGCCCATGTGCCCGACACTGCGGCACCACGTGTAGCTGTCCTGATTTGGTCTGGGACTGTGCTGCTTAGTGTCTGAGGCTGCCCACCATGTCAAGTTCAGAGAAATCGAATCCAGAAACCAGAGTTGCCTCTCCCCACCCAGCCCACCGAGGGCGCCAATTAACTGGTTTCCAAGTGCCCTGGATAGAGAGCAGAAGACGTACACTATGGCTGTCTTTTGCTGTGGCCTGCCTGGGATGCTTGGTTGACCCTTGAATGTAAAGGGCAGCTGCTCCAGGGACTAATTGTCCAGGCCCCTTCCAGGGAAATCGGAAGACAGACGGGGCACTGGGTGCATCCAGCCCCGCCGGCTTCGCTGCTGCCTTCCTGCTGGCATTCGCTGGAGTAAGCGGACATTGGAGTCGGTGCGCACCGATGACCCTGCGGTGTGCACCGATGACCCTGGGGTCTCAGGGCGGTCAGCTTTGGGGCTGCATTTGCTGTCTCTCCGTGGATGTCGCTATCATATAAAATGTGTCTTAAAAATCATTTCTAGTGCTTGGGATATATTTATTCCTGGCTAATGGGCTTTCCCCTAATACAAACCCATTGCAGAACATGAGAAAAATAAAACAAAATTACTAAACACCAACTGGTCGTTCCAGCATTCCGAGGCCACTACGATGCGCCCCATCGTAATGGTCATAGCCGCTAAACTTTCCCAGTGACTCGGCCGTCTCTGGGCGAACCCCTGGCCGCAGAGCCACATTGCTAAGCATCGGGTTGATTCTGTATCCGTGAAGGCAGGAGCACAGGACTCTGGGCCCCAGAGACAGCAAGGAGGCCTTTGGAAGCTCAGCGCCACAGCTCTAGAGGCTTGGCGGAGCAAAGGTGAAAGATTCCTATTTGGGGCAGGCGGGTCTCTCTCTCCCTCTCTTCCTTCTACTTTATTTTTCAGGTGCCATCTCAATCTAACCATGGGTGTAAGCGCACTGGAGCCGGAGTAGCTCACTGATTAAGCCACACTTGTATAGCACCGTTACTGTAAATGTCATTTTCTCTCTGCACTAAATGATTTGCGACTCTGGGCACTGTGTCTTCTCCATACTTGAACTTCCTCATCCACAAAATGAGGATAGTGATAACACTTTACCTCATGGTGTATTAAGGGTGACAGAGAAATTGCAAAGTGATTTGCAAACATGAGAAGTGTCATATGAATATGCACTGCGGCAGCAAGGCCCCCACTGGAATGGCATCCTTCCAGCTCGTCTCTGTGCCTTGCTGCGGAAAGAATAATCCAGAGAGAGAGAGCGAGCGAGCGAGCGAGCAGTTGCCCTGGCTGCTGGAAAGGACAGCACCCATCCAACTGAGGCACGGGGGATTCTGTTCTGCATTCTGGTCCCCCAGAGAAGCGGGCTCCTTCTTTGCTTTACTGTTCCCCGGTTTCTTTCTTTTTGTCCAAAGCCCATTTTGTTTATTCCAAGTGATGATGGAATGAGTAAACCAAATGGAGCAAACAGCATAGTTGAGCTACAGCAGTTAACCAAGGCGCATGGTCAAAGCCTGAAAAATAGCCTCGTCTCCTTAGTTCTAGGTGTACATGCTCGAGTGGGGAAAGGCATCCGTGAGCTTTCGACTGTAAGATGAGAACATCTTTGAAGGAGCTGGGGATCTCTCTCCTCTTGTCGGTTGGGAAGCCAGTGCGTCCATCCTCGAATGCTTCTGGGTTCCTTTGGATAGTGTACTCACCAGGCTGTGTTCTGCAGAAGATGACAGATAATTATCCCAGCTGTGTTCTGCTGGGATCATTGACTCCCAGGTTCTAAACAAGAAAACGAGGCACTTCTGAAAGGGTCTCCACACTTCGGTTTGCCGTGGAGCGGGTTTTAATGCCGTGGGGACACTTTCTCCTCCGGAAAGCCGAGTCATCGCTCTAGGTCTAGCTAGAGCCCAGCCAGTAACGGCAGAGCCACCCAACGGTAGCAGGAGCTTTTCAGTCTTGAGAAACTCACTCCTGGGCCCAAATAGGAAGCTGCACCCTTCGGCAGGACGGGCCTTGGCAAATGCAGCAGTTCCTGCTCTTCCTCCGCAAGGACTGGGCTTTGCTCAGAAGGAGCTCTGTGCCCCCGCATCCCTCCCCACTCCAGATAAGCTCTCCTTCCTCTCTAGTCTGTGTGTACCAGTGTGTCTGGTGTGAGTGTGATAAAGCCGTCCCCATAGAGATTTCCAGGAACTCCTTTGCATACTCCTCCCCCATTTCCACCCATGGTGTGACTGTTTTGCTATTCAAGACTATCTGTAAAAATGTACAAATAACAGTGGAAACTGAAAACAAAGGGGAGGGATGTTGACTCGAACGCAACAAGGTAGCCCTCAGTTTTCTGAGGACTTACGTGGACTGCCCTAAAATCCCGACTCTGGCTGGGATTTGAAGGGAGGGAAGCCATGGGCACAGGAGACTTTTCTGATGGTTTCTCTGACAGTCATTAGTGTCTGCTTAGAACTCTCTGTTCTGAAAGTTTTTTGCCTTTAAAGTGAAATTCAGTTCCCCCAAAGTAGAAGCAAATCATCAAAGTTGACAGGTGAAGGCCAAGAGAAAGTTCAGCACAAGGACCTGCCCCAGGGCCTTTGTTCCTGGCTCACTGGGGCCGCGGGCGACTCTGTTACCTCACCACGTCTCTGCGTCCTCTCAGCCAAACAGGGGCCGGGGCTCCTGGGGCACCCAGCCTCCTCGTCCACTCTGCTGCTATCTTTAGGGAGGCATGGAGCCCCTGTGGTGTGTGCATCCCTCCCTGGGGCCCACCGGGAGAGCTGTTCTCCCCGTACCCCTGTCCCGTGCTTTTGCTGCTCAGAAAATAACCTCACACTAAGCGCCAGTTTGTGCTTGCAGTCCAAAGCCTTTTCTCTGCCTTTCGTTCTGACTCCTTCTCCCACGCACTTTGACGACCTGATGTCACTATGTCTACCGACAGAGCTGCGCTGCCTTGGGCTGGGTAGAACAGGCATCGAGAGACGATGCGCGGAAACTGCTTTCAAATCTGTGACACGCTCTACAAGCATGGCTTATAGGGTCAGAGGCAGGGAGCCTGGACGGGGGCGATCCCAAACAAGAATGCAGCAGGCAGCAGTGGGCGTGGGCAGGAGAGGTGGGGTAGAAGTCGGGGTAAGATAAAGGTACCTCGTGGAAGGAGAAATGGCAGAATCCTCAGCGTGGCGGCAGAGAAGGATCCAGAGGCAGTAACCTTCAGGTCAGAGAGCAGATGTGAGAGGGACCGGGCTCCGGCAGCACACAGAGCCGCCCCCCACCCCCAGCGCTGGGAGGTCCCGCCACCCCAGAGGTGGGTGCCCGCCAAGCTCATCCCGGCCTCAGCTCCCCTCCACCCCACAGTTACAGGCACCTGGGGCCTGAGCCCTCTCTGATTGCCCAGCTCCAGGAAGGAGATTCGGACCAACACCGTCCAATCAAAACGCGGTGTAGGCCACATGTGCAACTCGAAGTATCCCTGTAGCCACATTTTTTAGAGTCCAAAGAAATTTGAAGTTAATTTTCATGCTGTGTTTTAACCCGACGTATCAAGAATATTATCACTTCCACGTGGAATCTGTATAGAAAATTGCTGACAAATTTTACCATAGTCTTTTCTCAAATGAAGTCTTCAAAATCCTATGTCAGTTCTACTCTTGGCAAACATCTCACTTTGGACCAACCGTATACATGCAGGGCTCAAGCGCCACGCGTGGCCGCTGGCTGCCATGTGGGACGGTGCAGATCTGGACTTCTCTTAGGAGGCCGCGGGGGCTGCTCCTCCAGTGAGTCCCGGCCGGCCGTAGATCTGGACGTGGCTGCGCGAGGCAGGAGGCTGTATTGGCCCGAGCGGGAAGCACAGAGCTAGGTCCAGGTGGCCGGCTCCACCTCCACAAGTTCTGCTTCACGTGCTTAGTGAAAGACGATGCCCACTGACATGAGCCACGTGTCACAGCTGCCCCGGAGAGCGTCAGAGCTGCTACTGGGCGTGGCCCTGATGACCTGCCATGGTCCTAGCCGTCAACGCAGATGGCCTTGGTTAGCTAGGGAGCATCCGCCGCTGCCCGCCCTTGTCCAGACACCCTTAATCTTACAGTGGGGAGGGAGACGCAGGCCTTCCCTTTGTTGAGAGTGAAGATCTCCACTCTCTTGTCATCCGGCCCACTCACCTGCCAAGATGCTGTCACCAATATTTGGAGCTGTTGCCTCCATCCCTTAATTTCCCGAAATTTTTAGCTCAAAGACAGATGCTAAAAGGGAGGTGCCCTGGGAAGAGCAGTGGCCACAGGCAGGCTGGATCCCCCAGGAGGCGGCGGTGACAGGTTCTATCCTTCCCCGGGGTCTCGTGCCACCCCAGCCTACCTCTGCTCCCTGCCTGGAGACCTTCCTTAGGTTCGAAGGAAACTCTTTGGTCCAGGAAAGAGACGAGTAGCAAGATCTTAGTGCACAGAACAGAATAAGATGCAAGCAGCCAACCCCACGGCGTTCTCAAAGCATTTCAAAGAGCCGGTGTGACAAGGCTTGATTCAGTTACAACAGAGCGTTCTGAGCCCTGTGTTGCAAGGGAAAGAAAATGAGTTGATTTGGTGAGTATGTTTTATATATGGTCATTAGACAGGGACCATCGCCAACAAAACTCTCAAACACCTGGAGTGTTTACGGTCCAGCAATCATCGCTCAGTCGATCCAGATTCATTTACCTTTCCTTTAACTTGCACAGTGCTTTCTGATTGGTTAAACGCCTTTCCTTTAACTTGCACAGTGCTTTCTGATTGGTTAGATGAGGAGTGGTGTGTGCTGCAGGATTCTAATGAGCCTCTCCCCTTGGAGGTAACAATTCCTGTGGTTATTGGTGCTAAAATAAGATTAAATATTCTGTTAATTCGTTCTGATATGATGTGAATAAATGTGTTGTTTAATCTTAACGAGAATGCTACATCTTATCAGATCTATTGTACTGTCTGTTCCTTCTCATAATTAATTAATTACAGGAAAGGTGATCCCACCCAGATCTGGAAAGTGCTGGGACATTCTGAGAGGTGACTCTAACGGGAGTGGGAGGGGGACGAAAAGGGGAACTGCCGGGTTCCTGCGACTCTGGAAGGATCGAGGAAGCACAGAGCATTTGGGGACTTCACTGAAAATGACTGCATCTTGCAATTTTCTTTTTCAAATTGGCAGAAATATTGTATTTCCATCGATCGAAGAAAAAAAAGTGTCTGGTAATTAATTAAATGACTTGTTCATGGAAAAAAATAAAAATAAATAACCTGTCAGTTGTGGAATGTAAACTGATTAAACAATTAAATAAAGAAGATCATGTTGTGTGTTTTACACGGCTGTGTCTGCTTGGGGGCGGGGTGGGGAGGGCTGAGCCTGCAGTGTTTTCAGTCCTGCGGAGGCCACGGGTCCCTGCTCGGGGGCTGTGAAAGGCAGATGGAGAGGGGTTCGGAAGAGGAAAGACAGGAGCCAATGTTCTTTCGTCCGATCCCTGGCGCTAACTTTATTTTTCACACAGGCTTGATGAGCCGCAGCAATGGCTGGTTACATTCTAGCCCCTCAGCCTACGTCCTAGGTATCAGCAAGCAGGAAACTGGCCCCCAGCTTAGATCCTCTTCCTTTCTGCCCCTCTGCCTTGCACGAGTCCCTGGCTGGTACCCAGGTAGGAAAGCCTGGGAAGAAGTCGGCTGGAGAGGTGCTCCTCGCAGGGCCGTGTCTCCATCCGCATCTCGGCTCCCAGGGGTGAGCCACTGGCTGCAAGCAGAATTGTTGACTGGGGCTGGGCTCCCGGAGGACGGGCAGAGGAGGCGGGCTGCAGGGCAGCTGGAATCACACGCTGGCCCCTCCTGTTGCCCTCTGGACACCCCTGCTCGCCTGGCCACTGGAGAAGAATGCTGTGCCCAGCCGCCACCTCCAGCGGCCGGGGTCCCGGTCTCCCTGCTCCTCTCAGGCCGTTGCTTGCACGTCAGAATCGCAGGTGGGTGCGCACCCTGGGAGGGGGCCGGGAAAGCAGGCTTAGGGTCTTTTAAAGGTCTCTCTTGGGTTGCAAGTTCTGCCTGCCGAGGTTCACAGAGAGGACAGGACCACACACAGAACGGCTGGGCCGGCAGGATGGGGGATGTCCGTGAGCAGGGGGGTCGGGGGAAGCCGGGGAACGAGGGCTGCGTGGCCGCGTGAGTGTGCGGGACGTCTGACCCGCAGCAGGGTGCTGTGTGCCTAAACTCGTCTTCACAACAGTCTACACGGCGGCCCCGGAGCCTCTGCGGAGAGAGATTGGAGCGTGCTGAGACGGCTGGCGTGAACCCAGCCTGCCGCAGGAGCTCCACAGACGCCACGGGGTTAGAGGCGTGTCGAAGGTCACAGCAGTCAGACACGTCCCGGTAAGTGCCGTCACAGGTAGGTGCCTGACAGAACAGGTAAGGGGGGCTGGGGGGGGGGGTGTGAAACAGGAGGAAGGCACAATCCTGTAGGCGCCACTCCCGGCCCCAGCGCACCATCTCGGAAGGGAGAGAGAACGGACAAGTGGACACACGCTGATCTTGAGTGAGCGAGACGTGTGGCCTTTGTCCCCTCAGCTGGGGTGGAAGAGCGAGTGCCCTGTCTGGGGCTGTGGTGAGTGTGTGTGTGTGGGGGGGATGCACCAGCAGGGGTGAGGCCGTGTGTGCTGCACTGTTCCCACCCGCAGCCCTCTGAGGCAGTGGCCCTGCATCCATGTGGACGGTCTGGGGAAGACAGTCTGGTCTCCGCCTTCTTCCAGGGAGTTCTGTGTCCCTGATGAGCTATACGGTCCACTGAGCTTAGCTGAGACCTGAGTCTGAGAGGAACATCCCTACTCCTCCCCAGCCCTCGCCCCCAGAGAGCTGTCGAATAAGTGCAGAAGGTCATGTCCGAGATCTATAACCGAGTCCCCAGAATACGCAGGCTGGTGCACGGAGGGGAGGCCTTCCACCTCTGACTGCCCGTCGGGGCAAAGGGCACGCCCCTGGCCCCTGGCCCCTGGCCCCTGCTGTGTCTCCAGTGGCACTTGCTGCTCCCAGCTGCGGTTCCTGGTCCCACTGGGGGGGGCCCAAGACCTGGGCTACTTGAGAAGCAGGAGTTTGGGCGCAGCCGTCTTTGCTTCCCGATGGCTGGCAGTACCTGGTGCATAGCAAATGCTCAATACGTCCTTTCTGGTCTGAGCAAAGTAACGTCTTCCCCACCACCACCTCGAGGCTGTCCTAAATGACGGATGTCTCATTCTCACTTATGCAGTGCAAACTGGGGGTCTCAGTGCTACCCTCAGACTCAGAGATCCGCCTGACAGAACTCCGCAGAGCTGTTATACCCAGGTCTGTGGTTCATCAGACTGAAGTGAACCAGGTTTCCATCCGTGCGAGTGAAAGGCGTGGAGGGCAGCAGGAGCGAGCCGGCGCGAGCCCCCAGCTGTCCTCGCCACTGGGTTCGTGCAGAGTGTGTGGCTCCCTGAGCAGTGCTGGGTGACAGGTGTGGAGATCTGACAGCCAGCGAGGCTCATCTAGGCCCTGGCCTCCAGGGAGGCCTCCTGGGGAAGGGATGGGCCGTGGAGTGCCCACGTGGCTGAGCTCAGTTACAGTCTACAGCCGATACCCCATGGCCAAAGTTGCCACTACAGTTCTTGGTGTCAGCATGCTCTGTGCAGAGAGCCTCAGGTTAACAAGGTCTCTCAACAGGCAAGGGCCTGGAGCCATCAAGGGCCACGTTCCGTGGGATGTGCAGGATGTGGGCAACGCAGCCTGGCTGTCAGCCTGTAATTCCACAGTGAGTTAGAGCCAACACAGCACAGTTCCTGTGCACACGGAAGCTCGCCCAGGCTGCCAGGCCCCTTCCCTCGCCTCTTCATCCCCTGGAGGTAAGCAAGGACAGTGGCCTCCTGGGTCGGTTGGTGCTTGAAGCTCTCTGTCCAGTGGTCACCTGTGCCTCATCAACTTCTCCAAAAGCCTCGTGTGTCCTCCACAGGAGGCGGGGCCCTGGGGGGTTGAAAGAACAACGGAGATTGAGTCCTTAAGCAGACCTGGGTTTGAATCCTTCTACCGACACTGTGTCACTTGACTTCCTGTGTTTTTGTTTATTTGAGAGGCAGAGAGAGAGAGAGAAACAGAGAGAGTGGTTGATCCAGTGGTTCACTCCTCAAATGGCCACAATAGGCAGAGCTGGGCTGATCCGAAGCCAGGAGCTTCCCCCAGGTCACCCACATGGATGCAGGGGCCCAACCTCTTGGGTAGTCCTCCACTGCTTTCCCAGGCCACAGCAGAGAGCTGGATGGGAAATGGAGCAGCCGGGACATGAACTGGTGCCCACATGGGACGCTGGCGCTGCAGACAGAGGCTTAGCCCACTACACCACAGCGCCGGCCCCCTACCTGTGTCTTTGTAAAGTGAGTAGTCCCACACCTACCTCCTCCCACAGTGCTTCAGAAGACGCGGGGTCAGCCAGTAGGAGGGTGCCTGGCTGCACACTGTTCTCAGTGCTGTTAGCCTCCCTCCACCTCTTCGGCACAGGGCACCCTGCCTCTTTATTAAGCAGGTTCTGGTTCCTGCTGCTCTAAGAAGGTTTCTGAGCTGAAACTCGACCAGTGTTTAGCATCTCACAGGCACCTCATTGGGTCTCCATGCCAAAGTGGACATAAAGTTGATATAATGGCAATCAAGCGCAAACACGCGTATTCTATCCAACAATTGCAGGTCATTACAAACCGTCTGATGCAGGCATACAGCTGTGTGTGATGAAATCGTCCTTGGAGTGTGTTTAATTCAGGAGAAGCAGAACATCTGAGATGGAGCTACTTTCTCCTTTTGTAGAGCTCTTACTGTCCTAGGAGTGGAGGGAAAAAGTGGGTCTGGCTACGTTAGGGCAGTGTTCGCGACAGCATTGCAGGATCCTGATGGAAATGCAGACTGTCAGGCCACACTCAGATCCACTGGATCACAGTCTGCATTTTTAATATGATCCTCAGGTGATTTACATACACTGGTCTGGAATATTCAGTTACCTAGACGAGTGGATTGAAAGTTTGTTCCAACACTTCTGCCAATGTCGTTTATCTAAGATAAAAATCACAGTAGGATTTCAAAGGACAATGAGGTTTCAAGCCACATCAGATCAAGTATCATTTTTAACTAATGTCCCCAGAAAGGTCCTTCCTGCTGGATCTAACCCTGGGTTTTAGGGTAAGAACCAGGGGAACAAGTAGTCGGGTCTTTGAATGAGCGGGTGACAGAGACGCAGGTGTGCGTGTCGTCAGATGGTTTTCAGTCACCATTGGCGAGCAGACCTGGGGTAATCCATAGAGCAGAAGAAAGGGGACTAGAGCCCTGTCACCCTATCCCTTCTGTGGATTTTGTGCGCTGGGTATCCAACAACTAGTTCGTGCTGGTAGAACCTGGTTATAGTGTGAACCTCAAGTTCATACTGGCACTAGTCATGTAAGCTTGGGCCACATTTTGAGCCTCTCCAGGCTTCGCTCTCCTCTGTAAGGAGACAATGACAATCATACTTGCCTTGCAGGGTTTGTACAGGGATAAAATAAATTAATATTTGCCTCATGCTCAAAGCAGTGTTTGGCATATAGTAGGTGCTACATAAGTATTTATTACCCAATCATTAAACTTGCAATTGGCCCACCAGAGTCCCCCGGTGAATGAGACCTGATCAGGTGGGGTGGTGCTGAGGCTGAATCGTAGAGCAGAGACCTTGTGGGGAAAAGCAAGGGGAAGGATTTTCTACAGGTGTCTCTGTGTGGTTGATAGTGGTTCCCACTGTCTGGAGATGGAGGGGGCCTCCCTGCGCACCTGCTGGCATCACTGCTGTGACCTGGCCCCTGGCTGCAGCTCCTGCCACTCGAGGGTCCACAGTGCTCTCCCCTGTTCCATGGCTGACACTGCAGCTGGACACCCTCTCTGCTTTCTCTATGTCTCGCTTTCTCCACTGTGTTGGAGCGAGGAGAGAGAGCCCAGCCTCCGGGCCCTGAGCTTACACACAGGCAGCACTGGTTGTGAACGGAGTTTTCCACATGCCTGTGGAGCCCTCTTGTTTTGTTGTCACTGAGGTTTGAAACAGGCGATTTCCTTAGGGGAAGTGGTATCTCCCTGGCTTCTCATCCCTGTTTACTTACAGTACTCTTTAAATTTTGCAATGTGGCTCAAGAGACTAAAGAAGTTACCTCCAGGGCCGACACCATGGTGGAGCTCTAAGCTGCACCTGGGGTGCCTGCTCCCTGCTAATGGCCTGGGAAGAGCAATGAAGGATGACCCAAGGAGGAGATCCAAATGAAGCTCTAGGCTCCTGGCTTCCGCCTGGTCCAGCACTGACCACATTAGCCATCTGAGGAATGAGTCAGTGGATGGAAGATCTCTCTCTGTCTTTCCCTCTCTAGCCATAACTCCGCCTTTCAAATAAATAAATATATCTTTAAGAAAAGAAAAACCAGAAGTTACCTCCATACCCTTCCCTGACCCCCAGCCTCCAACATACAGGAAAAGTAAATAAACAAAAAAAATCAATATTTTTATAAATAAAGCTATCTTTCAAACACAGATTTTGCATCAGGCAAAGGTCAAGGAGATGGAGCAGTGAACAACACAGACAGAAATCTTGGCCCTCACAGAGCTGTCAGGAGAGTGTGGGGCCTGGAGACACGGATCTTGAAGGAAGCAAAGTAGCAGTCAACATGGGAGAAGGTATGTGGAGAAAAACCCAGTAGGGAAGGAGCATCAGTGTTGGGTGCAGTTGTGAGTCAGATGAGATGCTATTCCATAATGGTCATAGCTGTAGGAGGTGAGGGTGTGGGAGCAACTCTTCCAGGGGCACAGACATGTTGGCCCCTGCATCAGACCTTGGGAACACAGGTAGAAAGGGGAGAATGGGGCCGGCATTGTGGCATAGTGGATAAAGTCGCTGCCTGCAGTGCCGGCATCCCATATGGGTGCCAGTTCAAGTCCTGGCTGCTCCTCTCCCCACCCAGCTCTCTGCTGTGGCCTGGGAAAGCAGTAGAAGATGGCCCAAATCCTTGGGCCCCTGCACCCATGTGGGAGACCAGGAGGAAACTCCTGGCTCCTGGCTTTGGATCAGCACAGCTCCAGCCATTGAGACCATCTGGTGAGTGAACCAGCAGATGGAAGATCCCTCTCTCTCTCTCTCTCTCTCTCTCTCTCTCTCTCTCTCTCTGCATCTCCTTCTCTTTCTGTGTAACTCTGACTTTCAAATAAATAAATCTGAGAGAGAGAGAGAGAGAGAAAGGAAGGAAAGAAGGAAGAGGAAGAGTGGGGAAGGGAGCCCTGGCGTCCATTCTAAGTTGAATACATGACGCAGCTTTGTTCCACCGTGCAGTCCAAGATGTCACCTTGCTGAGTCATTGCGTACTTTTGTTTCCCCATGGCTCCACTTCTCATTGAAGGGCTGGACCTATTGCGTGAAGTCGAGAATCCTTTGGCTCTCTTCGTCCCTAAGAACCAGCTCTGGCATCTTTTTGAGTGGCACAGGGAATCCCAGGGAGCCGTCTGTGAGAGCCCTGGGCTCTCCGTCAGTGACAGCACAGTGACCTCACTGTTCTGACTCTGGGGGTCACGAAGGTCTTCACGGCTTCGCCGAGCTTGGGAACACCAAGCCCTCTCTGGAACTTTGAGCGTCGCCCTCGGCTGCCTTCCGAGAATCCTGTTCACAAGGAGGATTCTCTGCGAAGAAACGAAACGTCTCAACAGTCGAAACAGGGGACGTTCAGCGAGACAGGAGGTTCTATGCAGAGACACACCGCGGGGAGCCACAAGCCCAGTTCCCAAGCCTGGCTCACCAGAGCACTTCCTGAAGCCCATTTCGTTTCGTGGCCATTTGGCCGAGAACGGATGAGAACCGCGTGTTCTCTCTGCCCCTCCCCCTCAACGCATCTGTGAAGTTGGTTTCCTCAGTCTGCCAGCAGTCTCCAAATTCCTCGGATGCTTAGCACCAGAACAAGTGATTTTCATAACCTGATAAATGTTGTAAAATTGTAGACCTTAGGAGATAAATTATCTCTGAGCTTCATCGACTAGAACAGAAAAAGGCCGGGCACTAAACTGAACTTTGATCATCTGTATCCCCAAAAAGTGTTGCTTTGGACCATAAAATGATGTCTATGCAAAGCAGTTCTCATTAATTCTGGACCAAGTGGTCATAAAAACAAAACGGCCTTCAGAAACTACTCTCGCTGGCCAAGCTTGAGAAGTCGCTTCCAGGCCCCTAGAGGTATGCCTTTTAATATAACTTTCAAGTGCTGAAGGATTGAGCTTCATCTGCGCTAAAATTAGGACTAAGCAAAAAATAAAATCTATGCTGAGCTATTTTGAAGGCCAAGTGTGGATCTGCCTTACTGAATATTGCATGTCCTGGAATATGCATTTTCTTCTAGAATAACCCAGTTCCTCTTCTGCTGAGGACTTTTCTGAAGCTAAAATATGCAATGCCACTCTGGAAAGAAATTCTTGATATGCCCTTTTATCCAGAGTAAGAACTTTAATTTTTTAAAAAAAGCAAAGGATTCTTACCTTTAACATATTTTCACTGGAGGAAACAGGGCAAGTGCAAAGAGAAGAAAGAAGAAGAAGGGGAAGAAATTCAAAACGGAATGAAGGAAAGAAGAGAGGGAGGGAGGGAGGACGAGATCCACTGTGTCCTGCCCCCGAAGAGAACCAGCAGCCACATTCCACATTCTGACATATTTTGCTTTCTTTAAAAAAAAAAAAACTGGTTGTTTATTTATTTTCACCTCCTTGAAAGACAAAGAGAGACAGAGACAGTAAGGTCAAGAGACAGACAGAGACAGAGAGCTAGAGAGAGAGAGCGAGAGCGAGCTTCCACCTGCTGATTTACCCCCCAAATGCCCACAACAGCCAGGACTGGGCCAAGCTGGCACTGGGATCCTGCAACTCCATCCGGGTCTCTCCTGTGGGTGGCAGGGAGTAGAGCACTGGGATCCCTCGGGATGTGCTTCAGCGAGTAGCTGGATTCGGAGCAGAGTGGCCAGGGCTCAAACTGGCGCTTGAATGCGGATGCAGCCTCCCAGGTCTCGCAGCCTAACCCGCGGCGCCACCATGGCTGCCCCTCACGTGTTTTCTAGTTGTTAGCTGTGTGCACTGAAATAGTGGCACTCGTGTTGGATAGACAGCACCAGTGTTTCACAGAGCAGACTGTGAACTCGGTACTTTCTCTCTCTCGCACTGAATGCTTCTCCCTCCAACCTCTCGCCGGCTGCCTGCTTCCACGCCAGAGCACTTTGGTGTAAAAAGACACCAGCTGCAGACTGGTCCGGACTTTATTGCAGTTCTACATCTTGCGTGTTGCCACTAAGTATGTAACGGTGAGGCCCCACGTTTAACCCTGCCCTCTTTTATCCTTGATAATTAGCACAGGCGCGCTGCCGGTGGCTAAGCCGCAGGCTGGCTGCTTTCCATGGCTTAATAGACCTTTTCCCAGAGCTGCGGTAAAGCGTGGTTTTCCTGTCCTTAGCTGTGCTGAAGGACTGTGCACAGGCTATTGTGACCTGCTACTCCCCTCATTTCTCTTCCCTTCCTCGACCTCCCACCACCCGGCACACACATGGTCAAGTCCCAGCGGTTGGTGAGGAGGAAGCTCGCCTACAAAGCGAGGAGACTCGGTGTGGTTGTGGGGTGTCAGGTTGGCGAGGGTAACTGAGAACAGCTGAAGCATGGGAGCTGGACGTGGTCTTGAGATTCTGCATGTTTTTGTACAAAAGAAACTGTAGATGGCATCTTTGAGATGTGTGCTGTGCACAACCTGGACAGCGTTCACTTTGGCCCGGCATTACAATTCCAAGGCTGCATCCCAGCAGCAATTGGGACAGCAGAGCTGATGTTTGCTCACTTGTATGGGGGCCGCTCTGAGGGCTTGAGCTGTCGTGTGGAGGTGGCTGCCCACAGCAAACTGTAGTTGCCCATAAGGAGCATCTGGCTTAGTAAGGAAGGGCAGAATGGTCTTCAGTGCCATTGGAGAAGAGTCATCCTGGGTCTCTCATTCCCTCCCCAGCCTGCATACTTGCTGTGAAAGCATGGATTAACCTTTCTTTCTTTCTTTCTTTCTTTCTTTCTTTCTTTCTTTCTTTCTTTCTTTCTTTCTTTCTTTTTTGACAGGTAGAGTAATAGACAGTGAGAGAGAGACAGAGAGAAAGGTCTTCCTTCCGTTGGTTCACTCCCCAAATGGCCGCTATGGCTGGTGCGCTGTGCCGATCCAAAGCCAGGAGCCAAGTGCTTCCTCCTGGTCTCCCATGGGGTGCAGGGTCCAAGCACCTGGGCCATCCTCCACTGCACTCCCGGGCCACAGCAGAGAGCTGGCCTGGAAGAGGGGCAACTGGGACAGAATCTGGCGCCCATATGGGATGCCGGCACCGCAAGCGGAGGATTAACCAAGTGAGCCACAGCGCCGGCCCTGGATTAACCTCTTAATCGGACACTAAAACAGTGCTGGTGTAACTACTAGTATGGGTGAATTGTGCCCCCCGCCCAAGATGGTGAAGCCCTAACTCCCAGTATCTGAGATGTGACCTTATTTGGACAGAAGGTCTTTGCCGGTGATCAAGCTGTCGCTGGGGTGGTCCCATAATTCGAGATGACTGGTATGTATAGGACAAGAGGAAGTTGCACACAACCACTGAGGGAGAACGCTATGTGAAGATGCTGGCAGAGATCAAAGGCGGCTATCCACAATCCACAGGACACCAGACGGCTGTCAGACCCCAGAAGCAGAGAGAGGCCTGGAGCAGGCTTTCACTCACGGCTCAGAAGCCACCAACCCTGCCAGCACCCTGGCCTCGGACTTCCGGCCTCCAAACTGTGAGATTATTAAGTTCAGTTGTTTAAGCACCCCGTCTGGGGCACGCTGTTACAACAGCCCTAATCGGGTTTCCAGAGAAGCACACAGGAAGGGCCTCCTGTCCCCACTGATGTCGCCGCCACGTCACGGCGCTGGCTCTGCTAACACCCAATGCGGCGGCACAAGTTAGCTCCGTTCTTCAGCAGCGTCCACCTGCTGAGCCTCGCGCAGGCCACACAAGCCCTCTAATGCACTCTCCCTCCCTCCCCACTGCGAGCCCCAGGCAGGAGAAGGCGGCCTCGGGAACGTTAGGGGACAGTCCTGAGGGGCACGCACCTGGTAAATAGCAAACCTAGGATTCAACGTGCAGACGTGTCTGGCTCCAAAGCTCCTGTCGTAGTGACCACAGAGTGCTCTCCCCTGTCTTGTAGCTCACAGCCCTGGATTGCTTAAACAGCTTTGAACTCACCCTTCAACACCTCTCTTCAGATGCCTCTCTGAACCCAAGCTCCCTCCTATTTTGTTGTAAGTATTGTAGCTGACAGAGCAACCGCAGTCTTGGTGTCCACACCGTGACCGGTTTACTCGATCTGAAATTGGGCTGTTTGGTTTGAAGGTGTCAATGACCAATCATCCGGCTACGTCTTCCGAGCAGTTACCAGGTACCGGCGTCTCACTAATGACTCACGTTAATTATCTCATTCAGACACGAGTGGGCACCGCGCCGAGGTCACCCAGGCTGTAGGGGTTAGCATCCGCTGCAGAGTCTGTGTCGTGTCAGGCCTTTCTTGAGGGAGCACATTGTCCAGTTTGCAAGCAGTTTGTGTACATACTGGTTTCTGTCAGACTCCCCCACGAACAGCTTGTGCTCAGTGAGGGCAGGGCCAGTCTTTAGCTCTGCAGCCCCCTATCCTAGCATAAGGCCTGGCAGGTCTGGTAAACGGTGTGTGGCATCCCTGAACAACGGAAAGGAGGCCAGCAGCCACGAGGCACACAGGGGCACACACTGGTTAGTGCCAGTTCCCAGAGCAGTTCCCAGAGCACCACAGGGGCACACACTGGTTAGTGCCAGTTCCCAGAGCAGTTCCCAGAGCACCACAGGGGCACACACTGGTTAGTGCCAGTTCCCAGAGCAGTT
>CM027399.1:2556443-2567741 GCA_015711505.1 Sylvilagus bachmani
CCACAGGGGCACACACTGGTTAGTGCCAGTTCCCAGAGCAGAACTCCTGACAATGAGGTGGGGAGGCACAGAAGTGAAAATGGAAATAGATTC
Organism: Sylvilagus bachmani; assembly: GCA_015711505.1. Lineage (NCBI taxonomy): Eukaryota > Metazoa > Chordata > Mammalia > Lagomorpha > Leporidae > Sylvilagus > Sylvilagus bachmani. Next base: position 2,556,537 of record CM027399.1, read on the forward strand.
TGCTTCTCTCCTTGCTTTGTTCCGTTTCCATGGTTTCAGGAAACAAGGCGCAAGTCCACGGCCTGAAATTCCGGCTTTGCTACAAGTCACTCCTTCTTCCTCTTCATCATGACCCACGCCAGCTCCCCTCTCCCGTCTCCGGGGGTGGGGTGGAGGGTGGTTCTTCAAACCGTGACCCAGCACCTGGGCTTACGGAAACGGTCCTCTTTCCTCGGGTCTTGGATCTCTTGTCCTCATTCTCCCTCCGCTCCTCACCACAAGGAGTCTTGAGAGTCAGAGGCTTGTAAAAGGGAGAACAAGGGTGGGTGTGTGCTCCAGGGGAACTGCTGTGGGGCGGAGGGGGCTGCCCAGGCAACTGTGTCTTCATCTTCCTGCTTCTGAGTGGCCGCAGGCAGCCAGGGACACTGACTGTGCATCTCTCCCCAGATTCCACCTGACTCCTCTAGGTGATCAACTCGAAGACCCCGCTCACGGCTCCCCTGGCCAACACCCCTCCCTCATGAACCCCTGGGAAGTAGCAGATGCTCGCCTCTGACCTTGGAGCAGAGGGGCGGTTGCTGAAGTCTCTGTCCGATTAAATGAGAAGACATCCCTGCCAGGTGTGTGGCTCTTGTGTTCAGATGCAGGGCAGAAATTGTGCCCTGCACATGTTAGAACAGCAGGAATCTGGTCTTGCCATCCCCGGGGTGCTTTTGAATTTGAGAGCGAGCGAGGGCACCTGCCCCTCGTCCTCTCTCCCGTGTTCCTGATGAAAAGCATGCTCACAGAGAAGCCCGCGATGCAGGCATTCCCGGCAGCCACGTCTCACCTGCTGCCACTGCAGGCGTGGAAGCTCCCCTGGGTCCATCCCCACCACGCCACTCGGAGAGATGCAGGTGCTGTTTGGGTGCACTTCCTCCCTCTACCCACTCATGCCACCAGCTCCCACTCAGACGAAGCAAGAACGAGGTGGTCTTACGAGTCCTCAGCGCTGTTTCTGTTCTGTTCCGTGCCTCCATTTGGCGTGGTGTAGTTGGAGTGTGCCTCCCAAATTTCATGTGTTGGAGACTTAATCTGAGAAGGCAGGTCATTGACGTCGGGAGGCGGGCTCTCCGCAAGGCGATGGCGTCTTGCAGGCAGCACGCTCATGCGTGGCTGCATCCACTTGTGGATTCATGGACCGAGAGTGCGTGGGGTGTAGAGGGAGTGGCTGTGCTGGAACCACGAGCTCTCTGTGACGTGCTTCCTCTCTGCTCCAGGCCACGGCCCCCAGCCACGTGCCGATGCAGTGGCAAACCTCCACCAGATGCTGCACATGGGCCAGAGTTTTCTCCTGGATGCCCAGCTGCCAGAACCGTGAGCCAAAACATTTCCATTCTCTCTACGCTGCCCAGAGTAGGTGTTTGTTAGGCCAGGAGCAAACAGACGAGACATAGCTGTTTTCCCTTCCTTTGCCTTCTCTTCCTAATTTCAATGAAGAATATGTGCTTTTTTTTTTCAACTGTAGACGAAAAATCTAATTTCTGTAATAGGCATTCAATGGGAAAAATACTAAGTGTGATTTAGAACCATCTGGAGAGCTTTATTTTTCTAATCACAATTTTATGGCGCTCTATAATTTATTCATACATCCAAGTGCTTGGGCCCCTGACACCCACTTGGGAGATATGGATGAAATTAATTATTTCATGTATTTAAAAAGCAGAGAGAGGGAGAGACAGAGACAGAAAGATATCTTCTGTCTACTAAGTCATTCACCAGATGGCTACAACAGCCAGAGCCAAGCCAGCCAGCAACCTGGAACTCCATCTGGGTCTCCCTCATGGGTGCAGGGGCCCAGGGCCGGCCTTGGGCCATCCTCCACTGCTTTCCCAGGCACATGAGCAGGGAGCTGGATGGGAAGTGGAGCAGCTCCAGTGTGGGCTGCCAACGTCACAAGTGTAACCCGCTGTGTGCGACACTGGCCCCTCTCTGAACCTCTGAAGGCCCTCACGTGTACTGTTTCATTTTGAAAAGCACTTGTCAATCAAGAGGAGAAAAGGGTCCGCAGGGTGAAGGGTAGACAGATTTTGTAACTTCTGTTGAATTCTGTGGATGTTTATTGATCTGGTCACTTTAAGAAGCTATATAAAAGTTGGCTTCAGTTTCAGTTGCTGCAATCCTTTCATTTCCTGTTGCTTTCTTCTCATCAGCAGCATTATCTGAAAGCATTTAGACTCACTAGTCTTTCCTAACCCCCAAATTCTAAGAGATAGAGGCCAAAGTCAGAGGAGTGGACTAAAATCATCTACGGAGAAAGGGACATATATAGCACTTGGACTCCGTTCTTCTGGCCCTGAAAGTTTGCTTTTATAACATTTAAAAACCATATTGAGGGTGTGGTGCTGTGGTACAGTGGGTTAAAGCCCCAGCCTGAAGTGCCGGCATCCCATATGGACGCCGGTACAAGTCCCAGCTGCTCTACTTCCAGTCCAGCGCTCTGCTGTGGCCTGGGAAAGCAGTAGAAGATGGCCCTAGTGCTTGGGCCCCTGCACCCATGTGGGAGACCTGGAAGAAGCTCCTGGCGCCTGGCTCAGCTCTGGCCATTGCAGCCATTTGGGGAGTGAACCAGTAGATAGAAGACCTCTCTCTCTCTCTGTGTCTCCACCTCTTTCTGTAATTCTATCTTTCAAATAAATAAAATAAATCTTAAAAAAAATTGAAAAATTTTCTGAGGCATTTGGAAATTTGAATGCTAATTATTTCAGGTGGTGTTGGAATATGCCTTTTTAAAAAGATTTATTTATTTTTTCAAATTCAGAGTGAGACAGAGACAGATCATCCATCCTCTGGTTCATTCTCCAAATGGCTGTAATGTCCAGGGCTGGGCCAGGCCAAAGCCAGGAGGTGGGAGCTTCTTCCTGGTCTCCCATCTTAGTGCAGGGGCCCAAGAACTCAGGTCATCTTCAGCTGTTTTTTCCCAAGCCATTAACAGGGAGCTGGACTGGGAGTGGAGCAGCCGGGACACGAACCAGCACCCAAATGGGATGCTGACATTTCGGGCAGTGTCTTTACCCATTACAGCATAATGCCAGCCCCGTGAGTATGCCTTATTTAAAGTGTCTTATATTTTATTTTTTAATTACTTATTTATTGGAAAGGCTGAGCCACAGAAAGAGTGTGATGGGGGTGGGAGGGTCTTTCATCTGCTGCTTCATTTTCCAAAATGGTTGTAACAGCCATGTCGGGGTCAGGCTGAAGCCAGGGGCTTGGAACTCCACCCTGGTCTCCCACGTGGGTGACATGGGCCCAGCCGTGGGCTATCATCTGTTGGTTTCCCAGCTACATTAGCAGGGAGCAGGCAGGATGTGAACCAGCACTCTGATACGGGATGCTGCCATTGGCAAGTGATACTGTAACCCACCATGCCACGAAATAGGTAAGGCCTTATATTTTGAAGACAGACCTCGGAATTGTTTCAGATGGAGTGATAAGGTGTCTTGGATTAGCTTCCAAACAATGTAGGAAGTAGGGAGTTAGTAGGGGTGTTGGTGGACCAGAAGGGCCATGAGCTGATGAGCACCTTAGCTGGACGGCAGGAACCCGGGGCTCGTCACACTATTTTCTCTATTTATGTGTGTCTGCAATTTCCCTGATAAAAGTTAGAATATTAAATAATAAAAATTGAAATTGTATTTTCCCCTATACCTTCCAAAATAACAGGGAGCGTAAGATTCTAATTTGAGGGTTTGCATCTCACACTTCTCGTAGGGAATCAATACATCAGCTCTCAAAATAGGCTGCAGAACAGACATCAGGATTGAGGGACCAGCTCAATATTCAGCCACAAATGGGTCACTGCCGAGGGAAGCCAAGACTCCCCAGGAGATTCAGTGAGCGTCTCACTGAGTTGCCAAAAATAAACCCAGATAACTGGCGACATGTCCTCCGAGAAAAAGCACAACCGTGTGGTCATCGTCAGTGAATTCGGCACCCCGGGACCCCCAGTGCGGCAGCTCAGGCTTTGTTGGAGAGTGAAAGGACAACAAAAGACCCTGCAGTGCTTCCTCCACGGGCCTGGGGTCCACTTCCCAGTGCTTTATCAGAGGGAAACCTCGGCACCATCAGTGTGCGGGGGAACCTTAGAGGACAACGTGACGATATCAAGATTTTAAAGGCACTTGTAAGCTCTCTTTCTGGGAGTTGTCCTACAGCTCTATTTGTCTACAGATATTTGCACAAGGCTGTTCATTACACCACTGTTTGCTGTAGCAAAAACTGTAAACAACTTGACATTCCTTCTTGGGGAATGGCAAAAATAAAAACGGTCCTATGGAGGAATATCATTTGGTTGTTAAAACAATCAAGGTCAATGTTTGTGTGTTGGCACAGAAAGACCATGAAAAAACGAGACATTAAGTGAATGCAACCAGACATGTGGTTGGATCCACGGGTGACAAGCAGTTCCCAGGAGGTGTGTGGATGTGTCCTTGGGTGCAGTGGAGCTCCTCCTGCACGGTGGCAGGGAACGGATGACGCCAGCGTTCAGTCCCACGTCATCTGGCCACAGTGCCTGTGCTCCTGAGCATTCGTGGCCTCTTTCCACTGATACCTTGGTCTTCTGCAATTCTGGTGGCATGGATTTGAGGCCTGGGTCCTCCTGTGCAACACACAGCACTTCCTTGACCTCTGTGCCTAGGAGCTACATCAAAGAGTGCTCAGCTCTGGGGCCAGACAGCACGAGCCAAACCCAACTCCAGTGGAGAGGCCGTCAGGCTCAGCCACTGGAGACACCTCTCCACGCTCTCCCACAGAGCTGGCATGCAGCAGCGCCCTTGTGTTTTTTCTCACTAGGGACTTCTTCCGGGGAGAGATGGGAAACCAGTTCTAAGACGTCTCCACTCGCCACCTCTGGCCTCAGAGAACTAGCATGTGGCCCCTCCCAGGTCTGCGTCCTTGTGTCTGTCTTTTGCTCTGCTATTTCCTTTTTCTTTTCTCAGGAGACGTTGGAGGAAGCCTTAAAATCTCTTTAGAAGATCAAAAAAAAAAAAAAAAAAAAGGAGGAAAGAAAGAAAAGGAAAACATGGCAGAGAAGAATTGTTTTTAAAACTATCACCATCCTTCTCCAAAATATGGAATTACTGCATAAAATACGTCTCGAATCGGAAGAATCCTATGATTTAACTTCTGGAAGTCAATGTTGAGTCCCTGTGGTTCACCTGTATATTTCCACTGTATTTGGTGGGCTAAGACCCAAAGCAAGTCAAGAATGGGCACCTGGTAGCAGTGGCTTATTCTGCCATGGGGATTTGGTGAGAAGCGAGTGAGAGGCTAAAAGCAAGACCAGAACTGAGACAGAGACCACGGCATTGCTGTGGTCAGCATGAGGTTCAACCGGAAGCCTGTGGCGCCTCAGCCAGTTTTGCTCTTGAAATCCGTGCAGCCGGCTTGTGGGGATGCCAACTCACACACAAGAGCCCAGCGCAGGCAGAGTCGTCCTCAACAAGAACGGAGTATGTGAGACTTCGAGGCTTTGCAGAGAGAAGCCCCAGGCAGGCGGTCTGCACCTTACCTGCGGGCTTCCACGTCGCCGTGCCGCGGCCCAGGCAGGCTGGAGGTCACTTTCTGCCTGGGACGGCTCCCCTTCCTTTCACCCCTCTTCGTTCCCGTCTATTCCAGCAACCAGACAATGGCTGCCATCTGTGAAAATGGTTGTCTTCCACCACCCAGATTCCTTAGCTTTTACTCTAAGTTGCGATCTTCAGCCACTTTGTTTTTCTCTCTGGGCACTCTCAAAGTGTGACAGACTGGGCATTGTACTGAATGGAGGGCTGACCCATGCAGATGGTCGCTTCCTGGGCTTTGCGTGTCACCCTTCCATAAATACACCCCGGGACCGTTTTGGCGTTTCAGCAACAGCCCTCCATGGCTGCCTCCCTCCATCTGTGGTCAGCCACCGCCTCTCTGGGCCCTCTGTGTTCCGCCTGTGCCTAATCAGTCCTGCTCCACTCTGTTTGTCCATGACGGGCTTCTCTGTCTGTAAATATACCACCCTCTATAGTCCCCCTCTTAGAAAATGTGGCGTGGTATTAGCAGAAGCCAGAATTATTCAAGCTCTGTTCTCTTTCACTATTGCCTAGGAAGAAAGAACATCTTGAAATTGGAAAGAGCAGAAATAGAGGCTGACGGAGAAACTACAGCTCACAGACAAAGGAAGCAGCAGAGTGTGGCAGCCAACTCTGGAGCCCTGGCCGCGGCGCTGGCTCCATTGCGGGCCGACTGTGTGACCTTGAGCTGAGCCATTAAGCCCCCTTGGGCATCAGTTTTCTTTCCTATAGAAGGGGCAGTTGACTACTTTATCTCTAAACTACCATTTAAAAGTCTCAACCTTTGATGTTCCGCCTTGAAGTGAAATGTGTTACTGGGCCCCTGTTCGAAAGTTGAGTTCCAGAGGAGATGGAAGAGACCAAGCCTGACCTGGGACTTTAGGTCGTAGGATATTTTATTGGCTTGATTATGTTTGATGTAACATGGAAACCAGAACAGGAATGCCTTCTGCCAATCCCAGGGCTCATGTCTGGGCAAGAATTACAGGGTAAGGGGGATTCCAGCCACCTCGTGGATCAGCATCTTCTACTCAGGAGAGCAACGGGCACTAGTACCAGGCGAGGAGCGAGTCTGCCCTGTGGTTTCTCCCCTAATTTTGGCTTAGGTGACCTTAAATAACTTCTAAGACCTTGGCAACTTGCAACGGTCAGCATGGTCTCTAGGTACAGTGGGTGTAGTCTGTGGTTTGGAGGTTTCCCCAGAGAACTTGTGTTGGAAACTTAATCCCAAATGCAACGGCACCGGGAGACGGGTCCTACAGTGAGACGTTCGGGTCACAGGGCTCCACTTGGGGGAATGAATGAGTGCTAGTTATGAAAGGGCTGGAGGCTGTGTGTGCCGCCATGCTCGCGTGCCTGCCTGCCTCTCTTACCCTTCCTCCTCCTGCTATGGGATGACTCAGCAGAACAGCCCTCTGCATTTCCCAGCTTTAGGAAACAATAAGAAATTACAGCTGCTGGAATTGTAAGAAATAAATTGCTGTTCTTTGTAAATTACACAGTCTCAGAGATTGTTCCAGCAGCGTGAAATGGACCAAAGCAGTATCAGTCAAGCCCAGCATCATAGGATTGGAAGAATACTAAGGTCTACAGAATCTTCAAGCTGAGTCAGCGAGGGAAAGGTTTAAGGCATCCTGAGGTGTGGAGAAGCAGCTTTTCATTAGATGGCTGTGACTAGTACTTGGAGATGTTCAGGGTGACAAAGACCCGTCCCTGTTTCTCATTCTGCAGAATAGAGAAATAATCAGAACAAGCAACGATCAGTCTCTATCTCAGACCCTTGCCTTCTAAGCTGGAGACCCCAAGGCAGCTCTCCCCTGCTTATTAAAGCCACCCCCAAAAAGCTTATTTTCAAATCTAAATAACTTCATCTGTTTGCAGAACTTGTACTACAATCTAAAAGTCACAGTTATAAATTTTTGACTAATCCTGAAAGAGATAAGATTAGAGATAGCCATCAGATGGATTCCTAGTCATGAAAAACCAGGACAATATCAATGTCAGGGGGTAGTCTAAATTAGATTTATATGGGGCAGGCATCACGATGCAGCAGGTTAAGCTGCTGTGGAGACACCTATAGCCCATATTTGAGTGCCAGCCCAAGCCCTGACTACTGTACTGCTTCTGATCCAGCTCCCTGCTAATGCACCTGGGAAGACAACAGGTGATGACCCAGGTTCTAGGGTCCCTGCCACCCACATGGGAGACCAGGATGGAGTTCTAAGTTCCTGGTTTTGGCTTTTCCCAGCTCTGGGTGATATGGGAATTGGGGGAGTGAACCAGTGGATGGAAGATCTCTCTCTCTCTCCCACTTTCTCTCTCTCTCTCTCTCTCTCTCTCTCTCTCTCTCTCCATTACTCTGCCTTTCAAGTAGATAAATAGATAAATAAATAATAAGACATATTTTTTAAAAATTAGGTTTATATAAAGGGCAAGGGACAGGAAGCAAACTGTGAGAATTCAGAAAAGAATGCCGTTGCAATCAGGACTTGCAGACACAGGCTAAGAAGTCTTATTTAATTTTTCTTTTAATAAGCTACTTGCCTGGTGAGTTTGAGAGCTACTGTAGTAAAAGGTGTCTATGTACTTTAGGTAAGCTTTTTAGATACCATTTTTTATATCCTAGGGATAAGATGGTGAAGAAAGGGATCTCTGGTAGTATTTTGCTGGGCATTTCCAAGCCTGTGGGACCTTATGATTGGGCACCACTAAGCTTTATGAGAGTCTGGGTCATACGGAATGGCGTATTCACCATTGGAACTTTATCCTATTCCCAATCCTTTCAACATCTTTGTCAAAGAATGGGACAGAAACAGAGAAGATGTATATGTCAAATTCACCAGTGACCTGAGCCATCAGGACTGCAAATATAGTTACTGGTGGTATCAAATTCAAAGTGATTTTTATAGGACTTGACTTTGATATAAAAATACTTGTAAAGGCCCACATTTTGGGTTCAAGATCAGTTCCACATATGTACAGCTTGGCAGAAATCCGCATGAAAACATCTTAGGATTGCATTTAACCACAAGCTTAGTGACTTGGCTTTCAAACTAAACCAATGCAATCTTCAGTTTCCCCAAGCAAAAGTAAGATGTCCAGGCACACAGCATTTTTTCTCTGTCTCTATATTTTGTGGTGGTTAATGGTCTGGAGAACCATGTTTGATTTCTGTCCTTTACAAGTTTAAGAGTTACAAATTAGACTATATACAGAGGAGATTATCTGAATGAGAAATATGATAATTGGAACACAGCCAGCCCTTCCCATCTGTGGGATCCACATCCACAGATCCAGTCGACCACAGATTGAAAATGTAGTTAGGTCTACAATGGGAAAACTTGTACTGAACGTGTATAGACTTTTCTTTCTTAATACAATAACTACTTACATAGTATTTGTACTGTGTTAGGTGTTGTAAGTAACCTGGAGATTATTTGAAGAATACAAAATGATGTGTGTAAGTTATATGAAAATACTACACTGTTTTGTGTAGTAGACTTGAGTGTCTGCAGAATTTTGTATCTGTGAGGAGTCCTGCACCAACTCCTGTAGGTCCCAAGGGATGACTGTACATTGACAAAAATGAAGTTTCTAATTATTATTATTCAACCAAAATGTATCAACAATCAGTTAACTGCTGGGTACTATAAGTCTCTTGGAAGTTGAAGATATGCAAGATAGAGTTCTGTGGTCCAGGTGATGATAATCTAGGAGTCAGATAAGTAAAGGTGTGGTTTGATGAAGCAAGTGCCATAGAGTGATGAACCCAATCCTGTAGGACTGCAGGGGAAGACACAAGAACTATACTGTGTGTGTGTGTGTGTGTGTGTGTGATGTGGGATCACCTCTTGTCAAAGATTCCTTTGGTCCCCAAAAAAACTTTGGTGTGGTTTGACCTTCTATTTGATATTTTATGACTGATTTCTTTCTACAAGGTCACATAGCTAGCTGCAGTCCTCGAGCTGGAATTCTATGGCCATGTAATTCCTACTGAATATCATCCAATTGTTTTTCCTGTGGGCCAATTTTTTCCCAATTGCTAAACCTTATTTTGTATGATTTCTGCTAGAATTCAGCTGGCCCACTAAATTTAGTATTGTCTGACAATTTGACGGGCACATACTCAGTTCCTTTGTCCAGATTACAAAGCCTAGGACAGGAATAGATCCACCCTCACCCCAGAGCAGGTGGCTGACCACTAGGTATGTCCCAGGCTACTTGCCAAGGATTCTTGCCAAAACTGGGATGGATGTGAAAAGACCCCAGGCTTGTGAGTGAAGGAAAGAATGTGCTTACTGGAAATTCTATTGAGGAAAGGCAACTTCAGAAATGAAGTTATTGATTGAACTGAACCCAGAGATAAGTGTATATGCCATGGACCCATGTTGAACATGGAGGAAGGGGAAAGAATGAAAGATAACTAGGTTTATAAGAGAAAGGTCCCAGGTGTTTTGCTGAGTGAAACTTCAAGGTCGGAATTTGCATCTAGAAGGTTCATTTTCAGGGGGTCTATCCATATATGATGAAATGGTAGCTCTTTGTGATGGTGGGGTGGGCTTCTGCAGGTAGATCATCATCCATCCTTCTTCCGTGCTGTCTTCATCAGCTCTGGCTCCATTAGAAACCCTGTGGTCAACAGAACACCTACTAATAGAATTGTCTAGAATCCAGAAAATTCTTTCCACATTCAGTAGTCTTGTCCTTATCTACATGATTTCATGTCTTTGCTATTAATAAATATGAGATCATTAATGCTTTTAATGTTGGTTAGTTTTATGTGTGAATTTGGTTATGTCACAGTACCCAGGTATTTGGTCAAATACCAGTGTGAACGTGACTGCAAAGATATTTTTAAGATGAGACTAATATTTAAAACAGTAGACTTTGAGTACAGTAGATTACCCTACAAAATGTGGATGAACCTCACCCAATCAGCTGAAGGTCTTAAAAGAAACCAGTGCGATCCTTAGCAAGGAGAGGAGTTCTGCCCGGGGCTTCGGACTTGAGCTGCAGCACCAATCCTTCCCTGCCAGGCTGCTGTGCAGCTATTTGGACGTTCCAGCATCCATCCGCAGCTGTTGAGTCAAGTCCTTTCTTTCTTCTAGGAGATATAGCTAGATGGGAGCTAGAGAGACGATAGATAGAAAGATGATCGACAGTCCTGGTTCTCTGGAGACTCTGTAAGACCAGCACACTCTTTCAGTTGGAGAGCCAAGGAGTCAACCTTGTAGTCAGTTTTCTCCTTGACTCTGGAAATGGCTTTGTCACCTACTCAACAGAGGAAAATCAGGTTCCAGACATAATTGACCAATACTTTCTTTTTAAAAGGTTTATTGATTTATTTGCAAGGCAGAGTTACAGAGAGGCAGAGGCAGAGAGAGAGAGAGATCTTCCATTTGCTGGTTCACTCCCCAATTGGCTGCAACAGCTGGAGCTGAGCCAATCCGAAGCCAAGAACCAGGAGATTCTTCTGGGTCTCCCATGTGGGTGCAGGGGCCCAAGGATGGGGGCCATCTTCTGCTTTCCCAGGCCATAGCAGAGAGGTGGACTGGAAGTGGAGCAGCTGGGACTCAAATCAGCACCCATATGGGATGCTGGCGCTGCTGGAGGCATCTTTGCCCACTGTGCCACAGCGCCA